>JAUCMS010000145.1:15038098-15048351 GCA_032357445.1 Enteromius radiatus | reverse complement strand
GGAATATTTTATTATATATATATATATATATATATATATATATATATATTGTAATTCTCCAGTACCCTTAATTGAAGCTGAATATTTGAGACACAACTAAATATGATCATTAGAAATCTGTATCTTTCCATATGTCACCAGTCTGTTTTGGATGCTTCATTTAATGACTGACTAGAAGAAACAGGAAATAAAATCAATTAATTGTGATTTAATTATTCACCTCGATGTCGTATTACTTAAAACTGTATTAACTAAATATCTGAGATAATCTTAGATTCAAATCAGACTGAAATATCCAATCTCAGTTGCTGTAATTGCAAAAAGCAGCCACATAATTCAAATTTTATTAAGCCTTCTACTAAAGAAAGTCATACAGCTTTGGAACGACACAAGGGTGAGTAAATGATGACAGAGTGATCTTTTTTGCTAGAACTAATCTCTTAATTTTAATACAGTGTCCCAAAGACCTTTTCAGTTTTCAGTGAGCGAGCACTAGAAGTTACTATAGATGCTTCATAGATCAAATTTCTCATTCACCGCAACCGTCAAATGGTGGAGAGTTACGACATCCATGAACACTGCTCAAGTGCTCACTGACTTCACCGAAATGCTCCATCACTTCTTTGCCATTTTTGACATTCACTCTCACTAGCTTTTATAACTTGGCATCTCTGCAGCGAAAAACCCATTTGTTCAAATAGAAATCAGTGAATCATAGCATAGTCTGGAGTGTTCGTGACTGGATGCCATGGCCCATGTGTCTCACACAAAGTGGTAAATGGTATCTTTGTCATCAGCTGGGTTGTTTGCAGCAGCGAATTGCTGCCATGTGTGTGGTTAAGTGGGTACGTAAATGTTGCTAGGTGAAAATCTAAAATCTAATCAGAAAAGTCTGAGGTAAGTAGGCTAGCAGTTGTTTTTGTCAACTCTTTGGAAGGCGGAAAAAAGCTTATAACTGTTGTCATACATGGATTGTGGTAGCTGGGATACTTTATTTTTGAACTTCAAATTTGTCCTGTGCTGAGGGTATTGTGCCTTTAAGAGATGTGATGTGCTGTCATGGAAGAATTGAGTTGTATTACACTGATTCCTGCTGAATCTGTAGCTTTTGCACCTGAAGCCTAACCTGACCTGGGCTGTGTATACTGGTCATGCCCACTTGTGATTAGTCTTTTGCCACAACATCATCTGAAAAGTTTGTAGGAAGGTGCTCTGGACTTTTCAGAGGTCAGCATTTTCAGACCTTAAGGTGTCCACTGGTCCATGACCATCCAATATCAGGGTTATAGCAGCACTGACTTTTCAAAAAAAATATTGATCAGCAGATAAAACTAGAAGGCACAAACTTTAAAATCTTAATGAGAAAGAAATCCCCCTGTGCTTAATGAGCTTAGGCAGGGATCAAATTGGCAGTGGAAGGTATACCTCGACCAAGGTTCTGTAAAATAAAGGGGGAAAAAAACTACTGAGAAAGAAAAAATGAAAGTCTGGTGGCCTGTTCAAATAAAAAAAATCTAATAAATGCACACTGTAAAAGTAGTAGAAATGTATATATATTTTTTTCATGTGGATATGAAAGGAAAAGGTTTGTGTGTCACAGAATTTCACATGGTGAAGATGATGTGAACTCCAGTGACTGAGTAAACTAGAATAGAAACCGGCTTATGGCTGTAATAACTCAATTTACATTTAAATAACAGGGGAAAATAGGATAGTAACACAACTGCATCCCCAATAAATCTCATTACATGGAGCTTATAATGATTCCAATTGTGTTTTGACCCTTGTGCTGGAGGCTGAAGCACTGAAGAGGACTAGAAGAAGCAAGCAGTGTCACTGTTTATTCTTTTCATATATGTTCAATGTTTGTTTTCCTATATTCTGTCATGTCACCTTGGTTTTAAAATGCCCTTGCTTACCCTCGTTGTTGTCCTGTCAAGTATGCCCTGAGCAGAGGTTATGTTAACTGAATCATTTCCATCATTGACAGATTTTTTTTCAGCAGTAACGGAAAACTCTGAAAGCCATCCGTCATTTTGACTGATAACACTGAGGGCAAACTATTGTAATTTCTGATGGCGATTGCCTTTATTAATTAGCAATTGTCTCGTTTTTAGCGCTGCGGCATACAGTTGCAAAAATGTCAAGGCAGCTGAGTGTGAAAATGTTCTTCAAATGATTGCTTTTACAGGTCAACCAAGTGTCAGCATGGAGGTCTGGAGCCGGGTCAATGGGAGCAGGAGTTTATGTGGTTGAGGAAAAAGTAGCTATAGCTGCAAGGAAGCTTCACCAGTGGTCAAACAAGACCGCATCAATGATCAAAGAGTTACTCCACCCCAAAATGAAATTTTTTTGATTAATTACCCCTATGTTGCTCCAAACCCATAAAAGCTTAGTTTGGCTTTGAAACACAATTTGAGATATTTCTGATGAAAACCAGAAGGCTTTTGACGGTCCCATTGACTGCCAAACAATCACCACTGCCAAGGTGCAGAAAAGTATGAAAGACATTATTTCATCAGCCATCGGTGGTTTAGCAGTAAAGTTATGAAGCTATCAGTATAATTATAGTAGATAGTGTCCGCTGGACTCAAACAGCATATGCTGCACCACACCATGCAATACCCTTTGCCACTGCCAAATTAATTTTATGCAACATAATTTTGCCTATTTAAATGTTCTGATTGAAATTTGAAGGAAAACAGCAATATATTGAATTGATTGGTAATAATAAGTTATAATTATATTATATATTAATATTAAATTGATGGGTAATAATAGGTTATAATGTAACTTTTACAACCATGTCCATCAAAATGATGGACGATGAGAAAGTCTAATGCGACCTCTGGTTCTGATTATTAACTGTATTATCTGTGATTTGTAATCCAAATTAATCTGTATATTGCTTTCCCTTGTTTTATATTATGGTGATTTTGTAAGGTTATGTTGAGCTGAGAAGTATTAAAGGTAAGGACAGAGAAAGTGAGAAATCAGAAAGTGATTGGGTTGAGAGGAAATATCAGTCCACGCTACATTCACACAAGCTGTACTTCAGGGTAAGGGTGCTAACCGCTAACTATTAATGTTGTTAGGTAGCTTAGCCTAAAGCTAAGCCAAGGGGCTGCTAGGTTGAGTTAGCTAAGCCCCCTAAGGTAGTTTGTTTATGGTAAAAACCAGTTAATACATGCTTTATCTGAAGTAAGCAATACCTAGTTTTTAGTTTTCAAAGCAGTTTATATGTGTTTATATTCAGGGCTCATCTTCTTGCCTGTACAAAATATCCATCATCAATAATGTGTTGTGCCTTTTAATATCTGTGTTTTACTACATTATTACTTGATGCAATCTGCGTAGAAATAACTGGCGGTCAGTTGAGCAAAGCTTCGTTTTGGCCGCTAGGTGGGCGTTTTTATAGGGGTGTGACATCAATTCCTGTGAACAGTCGACTGTTTATGAAAAATGTCTGCGTGCTAAAAAGGCAAATATGGCATTAGCAAATTCTATTCATGTAAATGCTCAATTCTCTGTAAGTTGTTGAAAAGGCATTGTGTGTGGGCAGGCCATGATACCTAAACGGTGACTCACTACAAGATGTAAATTGATCAAGCAGACTCACTAAATCAGTAACAGTAAGCTTTATGAGTTTTATGATGACCTGTTTGGTGTCAAGGGCAGCAGGCAGTCTATAATCAGACTCTTGAGAATTCTTTTATTAAGGTTCACCTGCTGGTATATTTAAAGCTTCCTGGCTGGCGGGCTGCTTCATACCTTCAGGCTGAAGATTATCCAAATTAGAGACTATCTTGGGTGCATGGTCACAAATCCATAATTTGCAAGTGAAAGTCAATGCCTCACAGGTCTCCTGCATTGTGTGGCACAAAGCGGTCAGTGTTTCTGCATGGCCATTTCATAGTTTGTCTTCTTTTTTCCTTCTGTGACTGTAAAGCTTTTCAGATATCTGGCTGATGAGGTGTTAAGCAGAGGGCTAATAGAACTATATTTGATGATTTAAGACTGTATTGTCAAATTCTTACTAAGAACTTCCTGATGGTTCACAACAGACGATGAAAGGAAGAACAATTAGATTTTGAACGAATAATTGTAGTTTTTTTATTTTTCTGTGTTTAATTCATGAAGGTGATGTAACTGAATAATTATATATTCTATTATAATTATACAATAATATAATATGTTCTATTGTACATTACAAATTTTTTTAATTTAATTTAATTTAATTTTAATTTTATTAATTCAACTTTACAGCATATCTTTCCATTGACACACCCCCAACTCGGAAACTCTGGCCTTAGCACATGAACGAGTTTCCCACTTGTCCATGTGCTTGCAACTCATAAATATGTACCCAACATGACTTGAACAAACCATTAGAAGTTCCTTTGACAAGTCTTTGACATTGGGATCAATACATAGGAGTGTAAATCAAACACTATATAAAGAATGTCTATACATTTCAATTAAGTTGTGCTCAGCGTAAAAATGTAATTTGGGGTGGAGTAACCCTTTAAACATTGCATATAATAACATTATATAATATATAATAACTACATTTTGGTTTCATTCCTATAATATCTCGGTTATATATTATTCCTATATAATATCCGTTATGTCTATGAATGCAGAGTGCACACTGATTATAGGTATATATTTCATCCCTTTACAGAATGCTTTCCTGGAAAAACATCCCAATCAAACAATCAGGGATAAATTTACAGGAAATGTCTGTTTTAGGCTTAAAGTCTGTCCCTTCATAGACAACAACACAACTGAAATGATCCCAGATCCAGAAACATAGTAAAAACACAGGGTAAACAGTACATGTGACATGAGTGGATCAACTACAGTTTTGCGACAATAGGAGAATACTTTTTTGCACAAAGAAAACAAAAATAACATCATTTAACTTTTTAATAATTTAACCGTTCTTCTCCTATGACTTAGGTCTTCCGCCATTTCAAAGAACATTACTGCGCAAACATATGTGCAGACATCCACAGATTATGCACATGCGTGTGCTTTCACCTGGATGTAAATAAGGCTGATTGCGTCAAATAGGTTAAAGTTTGCTTATTCAGTGCATTGAGATACTCCCTAAAATGGCAGAAGACATAAGTCACAGGAAAATAGTAAATTATGTTATTTTTGTTTTATTTGCGCAAAAAAAGTATTCTCCTAGCATCGCAAAAGTGAAGTTGATCCACTGATGTCACATGGACTTTTTTTAATCAATGTTTTTACTACGTTTCTGGATCTGGGATTATTTCAGATGTATCGCTGTCTATTGAGGGACAGATTACTCTCTGATATCATCAAAAATATCTTAATTTGTGTTCTGAAGAAGAACGAAGGTCTTATGGGTTTGGAACGACATGACAAAAAAAAACTAACCCTTTAAAATACTGTTAGGTGTTTCTGCATAATTTCCCTCTGATTCTTGGCATACATTATGTCTAAACATACATTAGTTAAGGTTTAGGAGTAGGGATAGGGTTAGGTCTCACCCAATGCTCAAGAAGTATATGTAAAAAAACAACAACAACTGTATGATGAAAAAAGTGGCAATTTTCCATGATCCAATCAAATTCATGTGGATAAAAGAAGGACTTTAAGGGCAGCAGAATGACTTTGACTTTCGGTAGATTGGATTTATCAGGTAGGCTGCATTAGTGAACACTCTACACATTCTGAAATCCTAATACATAAGCACAAATAGGATTAGTGTCGACTGCAGTATGGGGACAATTTTTCCCTCCACTAGCTTTTACTTCATTGAGTTGCCATTACAGTGCAGAATATAAGCAGATGAGAAAATGCATAATTTGTGTAGCTAGACAGAATGCGACTAGCACAAAGAAAAGGATAAAAGAACGTCATTTGTTTTATAATCAATGATTAAAATTATTCCGAATTACCATAGCGCTCCTCGATTGACACTCCGGCTTTATGAGATGTGATTACAGACAATTAAACGCCAATGAAAGTTCACCAACCTTGTCATTCAGATGAGCAAGTTAATGCTGTTGTTCATTTTCCACGGAGTGACTCCACTGCTCCTCCATCGACTCTGGACCTTGTTTGAGCCAAGGTCAATTTAAAATGTGAAGGTTAAGGGAGTAAAGCAGCACATTGGAATTTTTCTCATATTCCAACATGGCGGAAAAGCAGTGGGAGGATAATTAGCAACTGCTAACGCTAATGAGGTCGACTCTAAAACATTTTATCTGACAGGGACATTTCTGAAATCAGGCCATCATGTGAAATGTGAATGTTGGATGATACTGCACTTTGCATGAGAGGGCGATGAGAGTTTACAAGATCAATTCTGATAAAGGTATGGATCTGCAGTTTAATGAGCTGGACAGCTACAGATTATTGATCGTGTAGCTGTTCAAACACTTAGCCATTAGCAGGCCCGACAAATAGCTGCTATGAATTATGGTGTCACTTGATCTTTTGAGGCTTCACTCTACAATGAGAGCTTTGAAGAGTTGAAGGGTGCAGGGGTCGAAAATTATGGCTATGATCGGCATTCTTACAAATCAAAAGAAGCTGCTTTTGCTGTTACTCAAAGGCTTGTGCTAATGAATAGCAGTTGAACCTCACTTGAAATCTCAACACATCTTTTTACCTCACTAATAACCACTTTTAAAATGGAAAGCGTGTGCATGAGAGAAATTTATATTTTTGCTCCACAGCATTAAACGGGATCAAAAGTGACAAAAAATGTTTTAGATAAAATGCTGTTCTTTTAATGTTTGTAGTCATCAAAAATCATGTGATGCTAAAGACGAGAGACTTTACAAAAAAGGCGTTTTAAAATATATTAAAATAAGAAGCATATTATTATTTTGTGTAGTAATAGTATTAGATAAATACTTAAATACAGTATAATATCCAATTCTTCAATTAAATTCAAGTTTATTTGTATAGCGATTTTTACGATGCAAATTGTTGCAACGTAGTTTTACAGAAAATGAGGTCTCTACAATATATTTATATATTGTAGAGACTTAATATATTTTAAAGAAATTTAAGAATATAAATATATAAATTAATATACATGTAAATATTTTTTTTCAAATATGTGTAATAAATAATAAATATACAGGGTACAGATATATTATATAAGTGAAAACTTTTATGTTGGATGCGATTAATTGCGAGTACTCATTCAACAGCACTCATTTTTAAGTACATTTATATATACAGAAAGAGAGAGGCTCTGATGTAGTGGAAAAAATCATGGGAATGGCACGTCTATTAGTTGAACCCTTCTGAAAATGTTTGGTTAGAAAAATTTCTCATACATGTAAGTGTGCAACATCCTAATACATTCTGCAAAATGTCTTGGCAGAATGTCCCATTTCAATCAGTGTGTTACCATCAGCATGATTTTACCGGTAAAATGAAACATTTGGGAAATTGTGCATTTATATTTTTCACTTGATGTATTTTCTGTCAAATAGGAGACAGAAGATGTTCAACTCTCATCTATTTAGCTGTTCCACACTATAAGTGAACAGCATATTTTCCTGGCCGTGCTTTCATTTTGCCGTGTTTGTGTCTTTATCTTGTCATTTGTCCAATGTTTCCCACATCGGTCTGCTGAATCACAGGTATTCTTCAGTAAAGGGAAAAGTAAGAAAGATGGAATTCCATGGCCTGGAAATATGAGTGCGACAATAAAAGAGAGGCTGAGGATAGAAGCTAGAAAGTAGGTCTGTTTGGTCAGATATGGCTAATCCTCTCACAGCTTGACAGAACAGGAGCCCAGAACTTTCTCCTCCAAGCCTAAAAGCCTTCAAACTTAAAGCTTTTCTTCTTGTCAACATTCTTTTAAATGATCTTATTGGATAGAACATGAGAAATTTTATTGCTATTTCAAAGCTCAGGAGACTTGTAGGACATGTGAGACATGTTTTACTACTGTTTCACTGCAAACGTTGTCCTCACATCCCTATGTTTTTTGGAAGAAATAAAAGACACAATTTAATTGTGAATTGTGATTGAAATTTCAGATTTATGATGGCAGACTCTGGTATCTTCATTTGTCTTTGTGCTCAAGGAACATGAAACATGTCTTTGCAGCTATGAGCTATTTAGCCAATCACAGACATGTGTTGATTTCCTGAATGTAATGCCCAATCTGTGGTGTTTCAGTTACAATCCTTAAAAAAAAAAAAAAAAAGTTTTTTACAAAAAAAATAAAATAATAAAAAATACTTTTTGTCCAGTGCTGAGTATGTAATTAAAAAATGAACGTTTTAAGATCAAGGTTTAATTAGTTTTAAGTGAATCACTCAAAATTGCAATGACTGACATAATGATAACCATAATAACAGATATATTTAAAATAGATGCGTATTAAATGCATAGTTCACCCAAAAAGGAATGGATAATTTACTTATCATATTCTCACCATAAAGTTAAAGCTAGAGCACGCTCACTGATTTGATTGTGAAATCGGTCTGGCGCTTTTAAATGAAGTTCTTTCACTTTTGGAATGCAAAATATCTAGCAAAATATATATATTTTAGTCAGTATTGTTGCGCTGCTATTATATTGCACTCCATCAGTTTGACGTGTATTCATGCACTGCCGCTTCTTCAATGAATAGATGCTTGCTTAATGTCAGAACAAGCCTCTTTGCAAAATGGAAATACTCTCATGAATTTCAAACATTTATAGATAAGGATAAAACGGTAAGATGCAAACTGCATGCGCTGAGGAAAACAGGTCTCAATTCATTAAATAACCCACGCCTCTTGGATTTCATCAAAATATCTTCATTTGTGCTCCTATATTACACAAAGGTCTTGCAGATTTGAAACGACATGAGGGTTTCATTTTTTTCATTTTTGGGTGAATTATCCCTTCAAGATCTCTTATAAAAGTATACTTTTAATTAGATTTCCATTTAATCCCATACTGTCTAAGATAAACAATGAAGGTACCAAAGAGATCTAATTTGTGATTTTACCTTCCTATGGGAAGTTGGCTACTGTTCAGTCTGACGCATTTATATGTCAAAAAAAGTACTTTTTTCTTTTTGAGGTAATGTGTTTTCACCTTTCAAACACCGTGCACAAAAACACTCACTGCCCAGGGGGCATATAAATACAGCTTTGTTAAATCAGAGGAGATTTTGTTCCTTTCTAATGCAGGTTATCAGTCAACTTTAAAACAGCTGTAATGATAAAGTTATATCACACAAGCTAAACAATAATATACAAAGATCCTGCCCTGAAGCCAAGTGTTAGTGTTTAGCTTTAAGTGCAAATAGCAATTAGATGCTATTTACGCTAATTAAAAATAGTGATAGGTCTATATGCACTAACTGCAAATAGCTATGGATAGCTGTGGAAGATAAAACAGCATATTTTCTTAGCGGTAAGTGCAAACAGCAATATATTCTATTTACACTATGTAAACATAACAGTATTTCTTTGCAATAATAATAGCTTTGCAAGTGGCAGATATTTGCATCTCAGTACTGTTGTACGTTACATTAAACAGTATGCAATAAAGTATTGAATTTAATTATCTTTCTCTCCAACACAAGTTAGATTTTTTTTCTTCATTTAATTGAAATTAAATGCCTTTCTGATTTAATAGTGTAGAAAGGAGGAAAATGTCCCACTTAAAATGATAATTCACTTTGAAACAAAAATTTGAAGCTTCTCAGCTTACCCCGAGGGCAGTTATGGTGTAGGTGTCTTTTTTTCTTCATTAGATCCAATTTTGAGATTTTTAAGTCAAACCTGTCAGTCATAATGCTCGGTACAGGCCCAGGGAACTTTCTCTTTTTTACCTCTTGTACACCATGATGTCCAAATGATCTGAAGGTGCGCACGCATCCGGTGTGTGACATGTATGCGCGCTCTAGTCTGTGCAAGTTCCTAAAAGTTCAAAATACATATGGTTGTGAAAAAAGAAAATCAAAGTTGGTTGTTGATATATCAAAATCGTCTTCCACTGGGATGTCAATCACACTTCTGTCAAATTAAACTGCTCACTTATGGTGAGTTCAGACTGCACGGTTTCAGTCAGAATGCCGGTCTTGCACACGTGACCTCATGTTTTTTTTCCATGTCACTTATCGCGTGGGTCTGGCAGTGAGACAAAGTTGGCAATTCTCCCTATTGTAAAGTCAAGCAGTGTGAAACCCCCTGTCACCGATCTATCATGCAGTGTGAACACAGCAGCGACTGAATGATACCCCAGATAGTCAT
>JAUCMS010000145.1:14996805-15029908 GCA_032357445.1 Enteromius radiatus | reverse complement strand
CTAAGCAGAGTTATAAATGGAAGGTCTTATTGAATTTCACATTCAAAAGCAGCCAAAACGTAAGTGGGCTACCTAAATAAAACTTGCATGGGCCCAAAGGTACAAAAGCTTCTCTGGGCCCGAACGGGCTGGCCCACAATGGGTCATCATGGGCTTAATGTGGGCAGCCCGCTAGTATGGGCTTCTCACAGATAGCCAGCGGTGAGCCCAAAGCTGTGGGCCTCGCCTGGGCAAGCCTGCACTGGGCCTGTTTAGGTTTGGTGTGGGTTAGCACTAGACCCACTGTGCCCGCAAAAAGCCAGTATGGGCCCCGCAGCGGCATGTTTGCAGGGTGGTGTGCTTTGCCCCCAAAAGCGAACCTCAGGTACTTCCTGTGTGAAGGATGGATCGATACATGAAAGTACAAATCTTTTAGATCTATCGTGACGAACCAGTCGTGCTACGACCTGTCTTACAGTGAGCATTCTGAACTTCAGCTTCATAACTGAGCGGTTCAGAACCCTGAGATCTAAGATGGGTCTCAGCCCTCCATCCTTCTTTGGAACTATGAAGTAGCGGCTATAGAACCCGCACTCTTTCTCGTGAGGAGGGACCACCTCGATGGCCTCCTTCCTCAGAAGAGTTTCGACTTCTTGTTCCAACACCAGAGCCTGCTCTGAACGAACTATCATTGGAAGGACGCCCGCAAATTGTAGCGGGGCTCATCCGAATTGGATTCTGTATCCTCTTTCTACAGTACGCAGGACCCATTGAGACACATTTGGCAGTAGTTTCCATGCTGCTAAATAGTCTACTAAGGGAACCAGTCTCTCGAGGCTGGTCTCTGATGATATTTGAGGGACGATGTTTCGACCTAGCCCACCCTTGGGTGAAGCTGTGCCTCCCTCGCGAGAGCTCTGATAGTGGTGGGAGACGCTCACGCCCCGTAACACTGGCGGGGTTAGTGAGGTAGTCTCCCGAGGGCACTGAGGAGGGATGGGTGCCATGTGCTGTGGCGAAACCCACTCTACCCCAGAGGGGCCTGCCCTCTCTTGAAAGTCCTGAGCTATCAGGACTTTCTCTTTCTGCCTTGCGGGGCCTTCTTCTCTTGCAACACGACCCTCAGGTCTATCTTAGATTTAGAAGGCCCCACAACAGAGCGCCGCCAACTCTGGGGTTTCCGCTATTTCTGGGGAGGAGCTCTCGCTGCGACGCTCTGTTTTTGCATGTCTCTGTGCTCTTTGTATGAGGAGAGGTCGGCGGTTCCCCTTAGCTCCTTGATGTCGAGAGTGCTAACTTGCTCGCCCTCATCCAGCTCTTTCAGCAGGTCAGCCTGGTATGCCTGGAGCACTGCCATTGTGTGAAGGCAAGCTCCAGCCTGACCTGCTGCTGAGTACCCCCTGCCCACCAGCCCTGATGTCATTCTTAGTGGGACGGAGCCTTCAAAGATGATGCACTGTCGGGAGAGAGATAGCCCGCAAGTGTCTGCTCAACCCACAGCATCGCCTTGTAGCCGTTCTCACTCATCCCCACAACGTTTCCATAGCAGAAAGATGCGGGGACGAATAAACGTGACGAGAACAGCCTTTTCCAGGACTTTGCCACCTCGGTGTGCAAGTCTGGAAAGAAAGGAAGGCTCCGTCTTGAAGGTGGTGGCCGTGCTTTCAGAAATCTTTCATCTAGCTTGCTTTTTCTAGGTTCGGCTTTAATCTCGGCCGGCCAGTCGATGTTTAGCTTGGCAACGGCTCGAGTCACCACCTCCAACAGCTCCTCATACTGGGGTGAAGAGGAGACCAACACCGCGAGGATCGCTTATGATGGCTCCCTCTTCATTGAAGAGAGCCCTCCAGGAGCAAAGCACGCGTAAAGGCAGTGTTTCACAGTGTTTACAGCTCTCCTTATTTTCCTGGAGAGCTGCTTCAGCGTGGAGGCACACACAATCTGTACTGCGAGCTGCTTTCACCCCTTTTTGTTTTCTCTTTTGATTTTAACATTCTTTCTTTCTTTTTTCTTTTCACACACAGAACGCTTCGCTGAATGACAGAAAGCTAGTTTGTCGGCAGATTTCACATGCTTTTATGCTTCCTGGCTAGTGACGTCACCCGCCTATGATGTCCCAATACTCAATTGGCTGATTCTACACACGATTCAGAGCCGTCAAGATGAGGGCGTTTCCAAAGTGTCTCGTTGACGCGGCTTGAGTTCCTGAAAAGGAAATGCATTTGTTATGCAGCCATGTAATTTCAACTTCCTTTTACAAAGATGTGAACTGTTTTGTCAAACCTTAGTTATACTGGAAATTTGAGTGAAGAATTAAGGTGTCTGAGTTTTATTGCCTCTAGTGTTAATTTCTTTTGGAAACTGCAGTGATATGTTAGCCTGGGCCCGCCCATAGTTCCTTTGACGCTACATTTATTTCGCAAGCAAAGTTAGTCTGGCCAAGCTGCCATTTTAGAGCATTTCTGTTCCCAAAAAAGTGGGAACCAATGAGAAACGAGCTTTAATGAAGCTAGCTACAATTGTTTACAGTGGCTTCAGGTTCCGTCGCTATGCATACGTCATCGGAATGAGTGGTCTGATTGGTTGTAGATTCGTCCAGTAGTATACAGAGGCATCTGATGGACGCAGGTTAAGCCCACCTCCCAGAAGGCAGATAGTAAGGCAGCTTGGCCAGACTAAGCTCCTATGAGCTTTAAAGTCACAGAAGCCAGGCTAGTGATATGTACTTGTTTGTACATATTTTGTGTCTTGCTAAAAAAGTGTCTCCCCAGGTACGTTTATGCAGAGACCAAGTAGAAAAAATAACACAATGCATTTTTAATACATATTTAATTGGTAGTATTTTAATAAACTTTTCTGAAATTTTAATATAATCAGCTTTTTACTTTTTTATTCTTGCGCAAAAAAAAAGGTCTAATTAAGTATTACGTTCATTCTGGGCAAATAACACAGCAATTAGCCATTTCTGTCCACCTCCACACGAGTAGCTGGGCAGGAACATTGTCTTACTTGGATCACTTGGATGCCTCTGCGTGCACACACTCATTACTTACTGTACCAGCACTGAGGGAAATGTGGTAATTTGCAAACCTTTCATTTGGGCTCTTGGTAATTATACACTATCTTCTGACTGCAGTGTGGACACTTAGTGATGTGTGAATCACCATATGGTTTCACCAAGTGTTAAGTCATCATAACAGATGCCGAACACGCTGTCATCCCTCCCTCAGGTTTGGAACTGTGATATTTGTTTGCGCTGTCACTTAACGTAGCGCCTCAGTTACGCATCTTGTGGAACCAGCTTCGTTCTGGGCTCTTGCAGATGTCTCGGTGAAACTTGTGAAAGACAAGTCATTTTGGCTTGCCCGTGTTTGTGAATGCATTAGAATTTGATTAATTAGCTGGTGTCATTCATGTCTTTAGCCTGCTTGCTGGGAAAGAGATGTTGTGGGGAGCAGGAAGTACGCTTTCGTTTATTGACAGAAGGCAAGTCGATCACAGGCTGGGATGTTGCTGACTGAAGACTGGAGATTCAGAAGAAATTGTACCCTGCAGTTGCTATTCTTCACACATGGAGAACTTCAGATGACCCTCACCATAAAAAAAAAACAACAACCCCATCATTCATATCAAACATTCATGACTCCTTGTCATCTTGACAGCCACAAACTGAGCTGTAGTAGGTGACAGCTGCAGAGGGAGGTTTTCTTCTTGTCTCTTTTTTTCTCTTAAATGGGTACATATATGTTTACAAAGAGGCTTGTTGTTTTAAAATCTTTAGTGGACTGTATTCTACACTTACATTTCTGACTTTAAATAATATCACTGAGCAATAAATGAAAAAATAATGATTCAACTATACACTTTGTGCATAATTTCTTTAATTCATCTGCAAATAGATTATTCATTCTGATGGACAGAGGGCATAAATCCCTATGAAAAGAGATGCATCCTATGATATCATAAATCTATAATAATTAATTTATGATATCATAGGATGCATCTCTTTCAAGTAATGATATATATGACACGCACATGCATGTACATATTTCAGAAGAATCTGTTTATATGTTTCATTCATATATATATATATATATATATATATATATATATATGTGACGTATAAATACATGACTATTTTCAAAATATATATTGCACGTTTGTGTATATACATAATAAATATACACAGAAAACACACATATATGTAGGATATAACCAATATGTTTCTTATTGCCCTTGGAATTAACTATATATGCAAATAAATGGATTAATATATATATATATATATATATATATATCATTAATAAAATGATAAAAAAATTATATTTTCATTTAATTTATGTTGAATGTATCTTTGACATTTTTTACCTTGTTACCCATTCCATTCTGCTGTATTTGTTTCATGTTTTTATTTTAACTTGTATATTTATTTATTTATTTTTAAATGTTTATTGGGATTTTTAAATTATGCCAAATTTCAATAAAATCACTGAGAAAAAAAAAAAACATCATATAGGTTAGTTAGAAAATCAAAAAATATTTTATTCAGATTGAACTTCATTCTTTTTTTTTTCTTTCTTTCTTTCTTTCTTTCTTTCTTTTTTCTCCTACCACATGTGCAAAGATTATTGGAGTATGTTTTAGAATTTCTTTTTCAGTCTTTCTACTAGAAAATTGTATATATTTAATGTAATATAAAATGTTATATTTAATTCAGTGAGTTACTTGCTGTTTCTTTTTAAATAATTGTGGAACTTTATAGCTATTTGTGAGAGAAAATAGGCTCTCTCTGTTCCGCATTTTGCTGCATGAACCCTTTCCTGATCCCTCTCACTCCCATCGCATTTCATTTCCCGTCTGTTCTGAGCTTTCTCTACTTCCAGCTTCCTGTCCATCTATTTTTCTTCATCCCAGTTTCTGTTCTCATCTCTCTCTGTCAAGCCTCTCATCTCTCCAGATGTCTCTTTAGTCTTTTTTTCTCTTTGAGTTCTATCTCACACGATGGTCACCCAGGGACTTTTTCGCCTTGCCCAAAATTTCCTCATCCAGCCTTTCTAATTGAGACACACATTTTCCATATTCAGCCACCCTTCTCCTGTTGTCCGCAACAGCAACACCCATTTTAAATTATATAATGCTATGGCACAGCATAAATATTCATGGGTGACTCTTCTTGTGCGAGTGCATGGGAGAATCAAGCTTCTCATAAATGATGTTCACAGCAATCTGCTGCTTTGGCTCAAGTTCAGGCCCTCCAAGCTACTGTTCCAGCTTTCCAGACTCACTGCTAAAAATGTAAACACGGAAAGACTGAAAATTTAGATGTTTTGCCAACAGCTTTGCCTTCTATCAGCCAACAATTTACTTCCGAAGAATTCAAATATGACAATCGGTCACACCGCTCCAAGCTGTGTATACTCCTGCTTGAAAATTTTACCTTCAGTTTAGTAATTTATCCACTATCCTGGTCATTTTTCCCTTACATTGTTACTTGGTGACAGTGTCAATAAAAACGTGAGTGTACTTAATCATTATTTAATAAAAAAAAAAAAAATCGGATTAGGGTTGTACCACATGACATTTTAGAACCTAAAGTTATCAAATTATCAATTTATCTGATTTATTAGGAGATTAACCTTGACACAAAGTCTTCTCTGTGAGATCATTTGCTATTTTATGGGTTTTACTCTTGTTTCTGCATGCTGGTCGCACCACTTGACTTCTCATGGTTTTTATTCATGTTTCTGTATGTTGGTTGCACCATATGCCTTTGGTGTTATGGTTTTTACTTTTGTTTCTGCTTGGTCGCACCACATGGCTGATCTTGCAATATAAGAGATTTTAATAAAATACTGGCTAACACTTAAAACATTTATGTATAATGCAGTATAAAAGCAGTTTTAATGCATTACTGCACTTTATAATGCATAGTACAATCTCTTGAATAATTGTAACCACAGTTTATAACACTCGATTTGAGTTTAATTTAGGAATTTATGTGCAACATAGCACTAATCACTAATTAAAGCTTATGATTATTTACATTGCATTTTCCCCACATTCAGTTAATACATGATTTCCTTCAAATCTGTCAAAGATTTGTTTATGTTCTGCCTTGTTCTTAATGTACATTGAAATGACAGCTTAATCAAGGGTAAATAAATAAATAAACTCTTAGCTTTTCTCTAAGATAGCAAAGACACCACTGAGGCCGAGTGCTGTCCTAAAAGAACTATCCTCAGTGGATTATGATACAGTTGTTAGACATGATGAGATGTGGTACGTGATGTGGCTGTGACTGAACACACTTTGTATTTCCTGTTTGATTGTCTATGCCAAAAAAACAACCCCTCCTCCTCCCATCCATTCCCAGCCATGGTCCAGCTAATCCATTTTCAAATGTACTGTAATAGTTTGCTCAACCAAACACATGAACATTATAGAATTTCCACGGATGAGATTTGGGTCAGTGGTAAGCCTGGAGGAGAAAGGACATACTGGAGAACTGTCATATCAGACTCAAGACATTTCTGAAACAAAATGATCAAACCGTGACGTGCTAAATGGATTATCTCTTGTTTACAGAATCATATAGACATTTTAAAGACAGCTATATGGGTTTTATGAGATATATGTGCGCGGGTGAATTTAATGTAATTTTGAATGGCATGTTTTAAGATTAGTACAGTGGAAACTCAGTTACAGAAAGGGTTAGGACACGTCCTAAGAGGAAGTTTAACTTGTTGACCTTTTTGAACTTGTCTTCTCTATACTCAAAACATTAACAATTGGTCAATGAAGGACATGAGTTAATCTAAACAAATCGGAAAAAGTTGATTCATAACATTTCTTAATGCTTCATACATTAAATATATATAACACACTGTTATGAACTTTCAGTGACCTTTTCTGAAGGTTACAGTATTAACCTAAGTGCCGACAAGTGCTGTCTTTATGAGCAAGTCATTATTAAGTCATTTATTCCATCCATTTGTTAAAACAACAGGAATAAAACTAATGATGAGATAGTTCTTAATAGCATATTAACATTGCTATTTCTGCTATATTGAAAATACAACACAAGTAAGCTATTTTGAATTTGTTGTCTTTGTAATTGAGTTAAAGAATCAATAAATCAACAGATTCATACAAAAACACTTATATATTAAATTCTGCTGTGGCTGCATGTGCAACTTTTGTACTTACAAAAATAGACAATATTGTGTTTAATAGTAATATATCCCGGTGTCATACTGATTATTTGAAACATCATCCTTGCTTGTGCCAAAATTATAGAACTCATACTGCAACTCAAACTTTTTCGCATAGATTTTTTTCTCAGGAGGATAAAAAAAAAAGTCTTCCATAAGGAGTTATAAGCCTTTGAAGCAAGTAAAGGTTTAAAAATCTGTCAATAACATAAAGGTAAAGGACTATGTATATACTTAAAGGGGTGCTTCACTCAAAAATGAAAATTCTGTGATCATTTACTCACCCTGTTGTTGTTCCAATCGTATTTTTGAAGAACTACATTCCCATGATGCATTGCAAATGACATAAAATATTAAAGTAGTTTGATAGCATAGGGAAGCTGACTCAGTTTACAATACTTCATGGGAGTACGTGGGTATCAAATGGTTGTTTTGTTGCAATTTGCTTGTTTCATTTCCCTGATTGGTGACTATTTCTACGCAGCATCATGGGTAATGCACAATGTCACCAGACATCAGACGCAACAACATCATTATTTGATTGATTCCTATTCTGATTATAAGATAATTAGCAAGACACTTTAAATGCTTGTCTTGTTTGAATTTGTTTATTCATCTTGCCTTAATGCCACTTCCTAGCAACCGTTTGTTTGTTTTACGAAAGCTTTGCCTTTAGTGAGACTAAATATTTCAACTCCAATCAACATTTATGTATAATTATTTACTTAAATAGCGAAAATATAAGCAAGATAATGTACACTGCTAAATAAACGCCTTCAGGGTAATAAAAAAAAAAAATGCTTTGGTTGGGTCCTGACGGCCAGCTGGATGTATATTATCTATAAGATACTGTATGAATGCTTAAATCTGAGTGTTTTCAATTATACATATGACAAACAAATCATTCATGTATCATATCAGACTCTGTTGACCAGCAAAGTTCATTGTTCCAAATACATATTTGGATTCACAGACTAAATATAGCTTAATTTATTTAGCAAACTCGAGAGTGGGCTTTGGATTCAAAGACATGTTTGCATACCCTACACTGCCGACCTCTTACTCAACCACTAATCAGATTCAGTTGTTTAAAAAGTAGGTCTCGAATTTTCCCAAACTTTTCTGTTCCTGCATTAGCTCTCTGTGTCTGAAGTGTTTTTCTGAATTTTGCCAACAACTTTTTTTTTAATTGAAAGATTTACATAGCAGACAGCACGGCGCATTGGGAAAAATATTCATTTCCCTGGAATGGCGTTTCCATATTTGTGGATGAATGAGTTGAATTTCTCAAAAGCAAAGCAATCGAGAATCTGAGGCTCTGCCAGAGCATGACATTGCAGGTAGGCGCTTAAAGAAAAGGATGGGCTACTAATTCATACAAAATTATTTACACGCTTCACACGGAGACTTCATTAATTATTAAATGCAGTATCTTCTTACAATTACCAGAAATTAAGCTGCCTCCCAGTTTGAGTTCAGAGCCTCTTATCTTGTAAAAATACACATAATATTAACACCTTTTTTTCTATTCCACTTTTTATAAAGTGCTGTCTTGATAAAAAAAAAAAATGCAATTAACATCAAAGAAGCTGAGCCTGCATTTTAAGTATTAAACTTCCAGTATTAATCCTCAATCCCATGCGTGCATTGTGTTCAGAAAACATCACCATTCCTAATGCAATCGTGCTGGTGAATATTAATTTTTTAAAAACGATTGGAGGGTGTCAAATTGACCTTGAGGGAGACTGAGCATTTATCCAACCATATCAACATACATCTGCCAAAAGCACCAATTAATCCTATATTCTAATACAAATCTCTTTTCTCTACTGTATCTATACTAGCATATCTACAGTAAATTCAGTAAAAATCATACAACGTGAGCTTACTGTTTTCCATACCACATGAAAACAAGGAGCTGTTGATGATTTTGTTCTAGGGTCGTTTTGGAGAAGGAATTTTAAATGGCTATTTTTCATAAATCCTTGGCATTCATAACATTTCCCTTACATAATTTTCAATGTGTTCCAGTGACGTGTGTTGAGATACAAATCTGTTCATCTGCACTAAGTGCGCCATAGTTATTCTCTGACAGCAATGAGTCAGTTGGCACACACAGCTCAACGGTTTTATTTTTCAAGAGCAGTGGAAAACCGACAGCATTACACTGAAGAAAGAGGAGTCCAGGAGGCAAAATGGATACAGTTACCAGGATCCCATCAATTGCAAAGCTTTCGAGAATGCAGCCCAAATGCAATGTCCTGACACATACAAAATATCATTCATCAAAAAAAAAAAAAAAGTACAGTAGAAGGATTTTTAATCATGTCGTAGCTGTAACTGAACTCCTCGTGTTTGTTTTCATCTTGGGGGAAAAAAAAATATATAGAGGGGGAAACGATAGGAAATAGCAGGATAAATAAATACAAAATCATTCACATAACAATAATTTACAGCTCTCATCTTATAGATTTGACTCATTTCTTAAAATGATTCGTTCAAAATAACCTGCAATAAAAAGATTCTTCGAAATAAACTCTGGTTTAAGAAGATATTAATTGAGTTTAGCAGCAAAACATGTAAAAGCATTGGCACAAGAAGTAGCTGAATCATAAGCACTGGTAGATATGGCAAACCAGCCACATTTATCAAGCCCATACATATATAGTTGAACTGGTGCCAGTGGAATCAGGGGAGGGATGTGAACTCACACACACACACACACACACACACAAAACTCCATACAACAGCATTCGGACACCCTCTCGCACACAGCATACACTTCCAAGCATACACTGCAGGCAGACAACACATATCCATTTTAAACATTTTCTCGGCGCACACACACACACACACACACACAGGGATCATTAGCAAAAAGACAATGACCAAAGAAATAGAAAGCATCACTGCTATCAGCCCTTAGTCCCAAAGTATCACCCTGCTGAATGCTCAGACATTTAGGGTGCAGTAGATCAGTGTACACCAACAAATGATCGTTTGTTCTTTATACAAAGAAAAGTGCTAAACCACGTCAGAAAGAGCACCTCCGGTGAAATCAGGAGGTGTTTGTGTCATCTGATGCAGTCACCAAAAAAGTCTTAAAGTCAGTTTGTATGACGCAAAGAGTCTTATCATTTTAAAAAATGAAAATGACTTTTGATACGAATACATATATTAAGTTCCCGTAATAAACATTTTACTATCTTAAAGTCTCCTGGCAACCAGTCCAAGATACAAAAAGACAGAAAGTCTTCCATCCATGACAGGTGTTCTGTATTCAAAGAGTCTTTCTGCCTCACAGCATGGCAGAAAAACTCCTCAGTGGTCTTACACTGGGGGGGGGGGGGGGATCTGTAACTAGAAGCCTTAATGTTCGATCGGAGAAACTTGCGTCAGCTCGTTTCATACACATCGCCCCTGGCAAGGATTTCCACAGGAGTATTTCACGTCTTTGTTCCTCAGAGGTAATGCTGTGTAGGCATCGGTAGACCACTCAACATGAAAAAGCTGTATGTAAAGATTCTAAAATGGTGTACCTCTGAAATCCTTAGAGAACTCCGCGTTTGCAGTATCTCCAAGGTCTGGTGAGATAACAGAAAAAGAAAAAATACAATAACCTCTGTACCTGACCTCAATGTCGTTGTCCTTGAAGTGTGCAAAAGTCCTGGTAAGTTCTTTTGTGTTCAGCCTTGATTTGTCAAAGTCTGTGAATATTTTTGGATTAGCCTCATTTTATAACGCAAATACCAGGAATCCAGTAACCTGGAGTCATCTGAGTAGCATAGTGTCCTCAGTTCACCGGGCAGCACAAAAAGCCCTTCGTTTGCATCACAACAGCACCGTTATTGTGCTTCTTTTAGTCTGTGTTCTGAATAACCGCATGTCTGTTGTCTGAGGAGAAGATCCACCTCAGGAGCATCAGAAAAATGTGCCTTTGGTGTTCTTGCAGAGAATCTTTTTGAAGGCTCTGCGGAAGTCTTTGTTGAAGATGGTGTAGATGACCGGGTTGAGGCAGCTGTTGCAGTAGCCGATCCAGAAGAAGAACTTGAAGAGCGGCTCGGGCAGGGTGCAGGTCTCTGGGCACACAGCTTGTAAGCTGTACGAGAAGAAGAAAGGAAACCAGCAGACGACAAAGACGCCAATTACCACTGCCAGCACAAAGGTGAAGCGCTTCTCTCGGTTCACCATTGCTTTGCGGCGTGTAGAGTTGGGCGTTCCTTCTTGCTTTGTCTTCCGGGTCGCTAGCTTGGCACCTTTGGCGGTGGCAATCATGTCTCTGTATTTCTGGATGGTGGCTGGGGAATGGATGCCACTGGGTGTGACGCCTGGGGTGCATGGGACCTCTAACCCCCTTCCACCTTGCTCCGTGTCCGAGTCAGAGCTCATGCTCTCTCCGTTATTATTGTCGGGCGGTTTCACAGCCTTCTTTGCCTTTTTCCCCTCTTTAGTTTTTTTAGGAGTCATTTCGGATGAATTCGAGGGAGACGGGGAGGGGCACGGTGTGGTCGGCGTTAGGGCTGTCGAAGGGGCTTGCAGGTGTTTGTTGGAGATTGGGGGGCTCGCAGCTTGCTGGGCGGACTCCACTTGGGACACGGCCAGAGTCGGAGGCCTGGGTTTTTTCTGCAAGGTTGAGGGCGTTTCGTCACCTCTTCCGTTTTGTAGACCCTCCGTGTGGACCTTGTGTTGAGGGGTTGTGGCATTGGCCGGAACTTCTTTGCGGGGCTCCCCTGGCGGACATCGCGTGCGCTGCTTGGCGATCTGGTAGATCCGCATGTAGACTAAGATCATAATCAGACAGGGAGCAAAGAAAGAACCGATAGTGGAGTACAAGATGTACCAGCGCTCGTTGTTGAGCTCACACTGTGGCAGCCCACCTGAATCGGCCCCACCTTTGTTCTTGTTCATGGAGAGTAGCGGTGGGAAGGAGATGACTGCTGAAATCAGCCACACCACCAAAATGGCACATTTGATGCGCTTCGGCGTCCGCTTTGCACCGTACGTAACGGCGCGTGAGATTGACAAGTAGCGGTCTAGACTGATGGCGCACAGGTGTACTATAGAGGAAGTGCAGAACAACACGTCCAGCGCCAGGTAGATCTCACACCACACGGACCGGAAATACCAGTAGCCCATTAGTTCATTAGCCAGTGAAAATGGGATGATGAGGGTGGCTACCAAAATGTCTGCGGCCGCTAGGGAGACCAAGAAGAGGTTCTGGGGTCCTCGGAGCGAGCGGCTGGTTAAAACAGCGATAATGACCAGAATATTGCCAACTATTGTGATAATAATCATCAACGTGATGGCTGTTGCAAAGGCTGCTGTGGCTTCTGGAGTGTACGGAGGGAGTTTTATCATGCTCTGGTTACAAGTCGGTGAAGACGTGCCTCCTGTGCCGTTGATGTTGTGGCCATGCAGACCCGTGCCTGTAGAGCACGCGCTTGCCATGACTGCCAATGCGCGCAACTGAGGGTGCAGCACGTGGACTAATCGTCTCTATTAGTAATCCGAATGTGGACAGAATAAATTAAATAATCACACTAAGCTGCTTTTTTCTTTCTTTTTTTTTTTAAGAAAATATAACTTAATAAATACGTTTGTTTGAAATTAATTATCTTACGTATAAACGAATTGATACATTGTCCACTGAGCTAAAGATTCAGTCAGCAATTGTTCGGTCACATTTCGTCGAGTGTTGGTAGTTTATTACTTTGCGTCACATTTGCAATAAGCGTCATCTGGGTTATGGTATAATTGTGGAAAAGTGCAAATCAATTTCAAAGGCAGGCGTCAAATGAATTAGTTGTCGGATAGATTATATATATTTAATTATGATATATGGTTCTGATAAACCTAGTATTTACTGCTCTTACGGTAAATTTTCAACTTCAGAATGTTTTTTTTAATATATAGACGACAGATAATGTGAGGGGAAAAACTAAACCAAAACAAACAAAAACGACTAGAACCAAAGCAGAAATACAAGGTATGTTGCCACAGATCGATTAATTTCAAATTCGAAAAAGGAGCGCAATATTGTGCTTCCATAAATGATTAAAGTAACAATTATTAACTTTTAACATTTTACATATTCTAAAGTTCAAATTAGCAGTAAAAACGTTATAAATTCTTAACAAGTGGTTACAAAACAAATATATTGGAATGCTTAAATCTAGGTTACCCAGATGCTCAAGCCTCCACGGAGCGCAAGGCTTTAAATATAAATCTCCAGAGAGCACGCAGCAGCGCGCGGCGATGTGCCAGTTTCCCCTCACAGTTTTCACAAGTTTGCAAAAAGAATTTAAGCGCAACAACTACCCTGATAAATGATGAAGTCTGATGTAGTTGTGTCGTTGTTACATTCCTGAGTGGAGAAAGTCGGCTTAATAAAGAATCAGAGGCACGCCGAAATTTGTCGCATATGTCCAAGCATTAAAAAGAAGTATAATGTCTGAAAACAGTTTGTCGTCCGTCTCCCTCCGTGTTTCTCCCGTTTTAGTCACAGTATCTCAATCAGCAAGTTGATTGCCTCCTGCGTGCCTCGCGCATTAAATCAGTGACAGTTTGAAGTATCGGTGCGGCTCGCGCGAGCCGCTCTGGCTTCATATCAACGCAGCGGTTCTCCTCAGTACCCCAGTATAAGTGATGTCAGGACGGGCGTCATGAGGCGAACTCTTCCCTCCCACTTAAAAGCCTGACCTATCCTAACACTCTATTGTCAGACATAAAACAAATACAGGCGTGTAGTGGATGCAATTCAGATAATGCATTTTGGAGAAGCCAACAGTCCAAACAACTTGTATCCAAAATGGATAAAGGTAACGATTTTGATTTACACAATGAAGTGTAGGTACAGGATTATATATTCGTTTGAGAAGTTTACTTTATAGGCATATGACCACCTCAAAACTGTATTGTTAAGCACAAAAGTGTAAAAAATAAAGGCTGTTTACTTAGCTAAAGGTGTGTAACTGTTCAGAACTGCATTTAATCGTGTTGCTGATTGCCTCAAACCCAACAAAAAGCAACAAATTAAAAGTAAATAAACTGTAAAAGCCCTGTTTGAAACGTTTCCAATTTTAATGACAGACTGCGCTCTCGTGCGTAAAAGGACTCGTGACGCTCGAGCGCTTCCTCCGCACCGCGTTCGCGCTTCATTTCATAAAGATCAAGTGGTTTAATGCTCTCTTCAGATGAAAAAGTGCAACATATACCCAAATGCAATTTAGAACCTCTTCAAGCGTATCCATTAGGATCAGTGGACTCCTATTTCCCGATCACCCGTACTACCGTCGTAATTTTAGAAGAAAAAAAAAACACAGGACGTTGTGTCAAAAGGGTCGAATGATTCGCACCATGTTCAGTGTGCAAAAAAAAAATTAAATAAATATTTGCACGACGTAATATTTCAAACAGAGAGCTCTTCAGTGGAGTACTGGGCTTTACAGAGATATTGGACTGCTTTTAACATGGGTGGATGGATTAATGGATGGATGGATGGATGGATGAATGGATGACAGGGAAGAGATATATAAAACTGTGGTGAGCCCTGCCCTCTTATGGACAACAAAAATAAAAGAATATTTAAGCATAAATTTGCAGATATTGTCTGATAATGTAATACTTCTTTCTTCTTCTGCATGACTCAGAACTGTGTTAAGCCTACTCCTGTAGACATTATTGATTGTAGCAACATATTTAATATTTTGACAAGAGCTAAAATAAGGTGATGCGTTATACATCATTCCAATTGTTCAGCTGACTAAACGTCTTACCGAACAATCAGTAGACCAAAATGTTTAGAAGACTATACGTTGTAATCTCTATGTTTATGCGTTGCGCGCCACTGTAGAGACTGCCAATATTCCTCACAGACTCGTTTTCGTCCGTGTTAAATTCAGTATGGCGTCTATCCTGAAAAAAAGAATATAGACTAAAAAGTGTGACTTGATTACTACATTTTAATGTTGTTAAAGTTCCACTGCATGTCACATTATTATTATTTTTCCATTAATGTCTGCATGCCTTTTAAGATCATGACATTCTTGAGAGTGAAGTTCTCTTTGGAGACTGCATTTCGTTCACTTTTTCTCCAGTAGCTTTCGAGAGGGTCATGATGTTCCTTCTGGAGAGAAGTCATTTTCTTCTTAGTAGTGATAGACTGAGATATTAGATAGGCTGTTTCATTTGCCAACCGTTGTGAAAAACAAGTGCACTTGTATGCATAAATGCAGTGTTCTTCAAATTTTAAAAGTACATTGAAACAACTGTACTTGAATATATTATATAACGTTAATAAAACAAAGCCTGGAGAGAGTACTTGATGTCTTCATGTTTTAATATATAACACACTTTTAGAAAATGTGATAGACTGAGATTTTAGATAGGCTGTTTAATTTGCCAACCCTTGGGAAAAACAAGTGCACTTAATTATATTGAATGTAATTGTATTTTTTTTCAAGCTGTGCTTGCAAATGATATGAAATTAATGAAATAAAGTCTGGAGCGAGAGTACTTCTTGTTTTGAATGTAGAAGTGGACTTTCAGAAAGTAAACTTTGCAATAATGTCAAATTAAAGGTTTTACTTTAAAGTACATTAAATAATTGCGTTTAAATGCATACAATTTAATAAAAATACAATTTTACAGTAAATATATTTTACATGAAATAAATAAATAAAATAAATAATTTTTGTTGACCATAAATGCTTTTCATTTCATATAGTAGTACACTTTAGCCATATTTTCAAAGTCAACTAAGGTAATTATGAAGATGAATATAAAGATAAAGTGCTATAAAGTATGTTAAAGAAAAATGCATTTGATATTATAAACTATAATCCAAGTATTTATCTGAAAACATGTTTAATTTGAACTTTTAAGGGTATTTGACCATCTGAGGGGAAAAAAAAATAAGTTAATCCCTTTTATCTATTAGCCAGATATATATTACAGAGCATTTTATGGTTCATTTTCAAAACTGAGAGATTATGAAAATGTCATGGTTCTGCTGTTAATTTTGCCGGTTCTGACGGCAATGAAAAGCAGTAGCTGCATGCAAAGCCAAGAAACATTTATGGACAGTCATTTGAAGCAACCAACAACAAAAACAAACCCACTGTGATTATATCATGTTCCTGCTGTTATGAGCAAACCGATGGCGTGAGAGTTCACAAACAGAATTAACCCTGGACAACATGCACATTTTCTAAATTCACTTAGCTGACAAAGTGCATCAGAGCTGACAATATTCCCCATAGCCTGTCGTAAGCATTATTTAAATTATTCGTTTAGGTATTCAAAGTAAAAAAGAGACAGAAATTGCTGGCGTCAGAATAATAGCACCAAATATAAAGCTTGCGCATGAGACAGTTAATGATTTAGGTCTCTGCGCAGGAGCTTAACAGCCTAAATATTTACTGGGTAAAATGCAATAGAGAAATATTGAGAGGCCCTCACTGGAGCTCAAATAAAATGAAAAATGAACCGCTAAGGCCGGGGCCAATTTCAATTTAAAAATGCCTGAGTAAGCAAATGAGTTAAAATGTTTGCCAGATTTCAGAGGATGTTCTCAGTTTTTAGGGAGTTAATGCGTGATCATATCAACGCTCTCATCACAGGATCTGCCTCACATGGCCAACCGCAATCTTTTCCACCCTAACTTCCATCAGCGTTTGGCAGGAAGCTAAACAAATCAGTGTTTTCCACGACGAACTCTCACAATGAAAGAGTTGTAGATGCTGATGGCTGTAGGCAGCAGTGACCTTCTGTAACACAATCACCCCACATGCTCCTTGATTGGCGGTCTCTGATTTGCTGAGGAATTCCACACGCTCCGAAGTTATAAAACAAACTCCTGTAGTTGTGCTGTGCTTCTTCACTGGTATCTGCTCACCTTCAACGCATTTAACAGTTAAAGCGCAATTTGAGAAATAAATCATTAATCGTATAAATTATAGACCGTCTCATACTCTGATTTCAAGTCAAACACCGCCCCTTTGTGGTATACTGTATTAATGCTTGACAGGTGCAGTCTTCTTTTGCTTCGCCAGCAGATGGCGCTGTGGTAAAAGATATAGCGTAGCCAATCTAAAAACATTACATTTTCATAGCAGCAAGCAAGTACAGACGGTAAATGTGTATTGCAACAATGTGAATAAACTAAGAAATTAGCAGTATTATCAATTTGACACCTCTGCAGCTATTAAGTAGCCCATTATTATTTTCAACAATGATAATAATAAATGTTTATAAATAAACACCAAATTAGCATGTTATACATACTCGTTTATGAAGGACTATGTGACACTGTGAATAGTTACGTGAATAAATTAAATTAACATTAGAAACAAGTTCCTTTAAATTGTAATAATATTTCATTATGTAACATTTTACTGTATTTTTAATTGAATAATTGGTAAGCTTCTTGTAGAGCATAAAAAATACATACAGTAACATGCAACCCTCATAATGGCTAATTGTAATGGTTTTCATATTAAGTAAAATTTTAATATTGCATATGGAAGGTGGCCTATAGTAAGAACTGGCACCGTAATTTGTTAAAACACGATACAACAACGACTTCTGCATTAAAAAAATGAATCCATCATTTTATTTACATTTTGAAATAAGTGAACCACATAGCTTACAAAAGATCTTATTATCAAACAAATCAAATTTAAAGTGCATTGCTTGAATGGAAATATATACAAATAAATATGCATAAAAAGAAAGGAAATAAAATTACACTTCATACCAAAACAATAATAAATTACAAAATAGCCTTAGTGCCTATCATGACACAATCAAACTTGCTTTTAAAATGACCTAAGATCACAGTTTGTCAGGTCTTTGCCCTTTAAAACTTGAGGCTGACAATTAGACAGTATCTTCATGGAAAAAGTTGACATTTAGCAGACAGAAGACAAACCACACATCACAGCCTTATATGGTCACAGCATCAGTCAAATGAAACACAGACTGATGCAACACAATTTCACGGTATGACGATCTGCTCTCATACATCCTAAACGTAAATGAAAGCTAAATGTTTTTTTACCCAGTTTTGGGTAAGCTGTTTCATTAGTATCTTATCTTGGGTCAAAGATCTCAGTAGTACAATGTCACGATGACATTCTCCGTGAGGGCTATTGGGTGTAGAAGTGTGTCAGAGATGTCGTTGTTGTTCGGAAACAACACTTTGTATTGCCATAAACAATCGAGAACAGGTGTGTCAGCTGATGCCATCTATTACCCAAACAAGTTAAGTGTAGTTTAAAGGGTGATATGCCTTATTTGGTCCTCTTGTTAAAAGTCTCATGTCTCTCGTTTGTCCTACAGCCATAGATAGCATCAACTAAAACTTCCTGAAAGCACCTTTGCAGATCTTTTACAGTCTTTGAGGTCAAAGCTGTGGCCAGTAGATCTGTTTTCTGAAAGTTAGTGAAGCCAGTTCGAGATATTAAAGTTCAAAAGGCAGTGCCGCTGTTTTCTCTGTCTAGTACAGAATAGGGGCACAAAACATCCGTCTCGAACTGAAGAAGTTGGCCCATGAAGGCTAAGTTGGGTGAGATGACTTGTCGGCGGCGTTTAACGAAGTCGAAGGCCTCGTCCAGACTCACTCGTCGAGCGTGAATGAGGTACGCCAGGCAGATGGTGGCTGACCGAGAGATTCCTGCTTGACAGTGGACCAGCACTCGACCACCGCTCTCTTTTATCGATTCTGCAGATGCAATAAAGTTGAGCATTCGTTTTTAGGGCATTGTTATGTTTATATATATATATATTATATATCAGAGATGTGTTTTTATATTGTTAAGACTTACCAATAAAGTGGATGGCCTCTGGAAACAGGACACGAATGTCCGCCGCCAAACTGTCCTCCACCTTCAGAGTTTTGTACTGAAGTTCCTCCTCGAACAGGTTGGGACAGGAAGAGGAAACATTGAGCACAGCCGTTATCCCACATCGCTCAAGAGTCTCCCGTCTGGAGGAGTGATGGGCACTGCCCAGAAAGAGGAAGGGGAGGATTTCAACCGGACCACCCTAGAAACCACAAAGGACAAAAACCTATGAGTGTATTCAAAACTAATTATGATATATTAAATGATATTAGATCATTCATTATAGCTAACCTGATCATAGAGAGGAGTCTTTCTTCCGGAAACAACAGGCTCTGAATCACTGAGAGCAGGATGATTTGAGCACATGAGAGGAGGGCTGAAGCAGAGCTCTGGATAAAGTGCGAAGAACCCGTCAAATCCACCTAGAAATGGTCAAAGAACACATTTTGTTGTTAATAATGTGCATTTCATTAAACAGGGTTTTACAAACGGAGCAAGCAAACATCTAAAAAAAAGGTGTAGAAAAAAAACACCTTACAGTGCAAATGTAATAATTTCTCCTTTTATATACACATAATTATTTTCTAATGGAATGAAAAACAGTTGATGATGTTACCTGAAAAACATGTGTATAAAGCAGCTGTTTATGCAGTATTCAAACAAAGTTAAATTTATATAAATATAGAACTAATATATAGTAGACATAGATATTGGTCCTAGATAGATATAGGTCTGGTCTTACAGGTAAGTCACTACAAGAAAAGCCTTGTGGCTTTAAAGAGCTATTTCATCTATAAATGTCCTTTAATTTAATTTTTCGTTGGTGTAAAATATCGTAGTAATCCTGAGTTATTTTAAATCAAACTCCTATAATTCATTTAGATATTATCACATAAAGCTTTTTTTTTTTTTTTAATTACCTGCGAAACAATTTTTCAGTGAAAACAAATATATAAAGCAGCCTACAGCAGATTAAAACTTGACATTTAAGTATTATCCTCAAAAATCAACGACAATATGTTTAGTTTAGTCAAGTTTACCTTGTAGGAAGCAGATGTGCGTCGAGGCAGACTCTGACTGAAGGGCACTGAGGAGGAGACTGGCCAGACTCTCGCTCTTCAGGTCTCTGACCGAGCGACTGTTGTCATCCAGGACCACCACCGGAGAGAAGTCCCCGTTCCGCAGCTGGGCCAGGAGCGACTTATCCGCCACCAGCCACTCCAGGCACACCACGGAGCTCTTGGACCTCCGTCTCAGCATGGAGTTCCAGTTGACGTTGCGGGACTCGATGATGTGCGCTCGGGAGAAGGCGAGGAACGGCCGGCAGTCCAGCACGATACATCCCCCAGACGCGAAGAGCTCAGAAGGAGTCCGCAAAATATGAACCAACTCGCTGCCTGAGATCTCGAGGGGGTCGCCGATACCCATGACCTCTCCAGACAAACAACAACCGTGAGAAGAAACTGGTATTCTTCACAGCATCAACAACAGCGCGTTCAATATTACTGGAACGAATTTGTTTGTCCTCTAGAAATGAAGAACTATATAAACAATAACAGATGACACAAAAAAATATGTTTATCCGTTTATGCCCGGTGTGTTTTCACTGTAGTATTATTACTTTAAAATTAACATTGAATAATTTTGTCTTTAAATGTCAATTTCGTATATTCGTTCTCAGTATTTCGTCAAAGCTTAGTTTTTAAGTCCTTTATTTGTCAGCAGATGTGATTCTACAGTAAGGCGGGGTTGGAAACAGTATTTGTATCGCGTCTCCTCCGCCACAGCCACTCCTTCGTTTTCCACATAAGGAACAGACGTCACGCACGGAAGCACCATATATGGCCCGTTGACTTAGACCGACATTCCATATATGGCTCTTGACGTGCTCGCCCCTCTTTTCCCACTGGCACGTGGTCGTTGGGGTTACCCGTGTTTTTTATGTTGTGACGTGAGTTTAAGCAGTACAATAGAGCCGTGCAACCGCACGCACACACACTTTAGAGTATGTTCTATTATGACACCTTTGTGGTTGGCCTGAGGGCTTTGGGCAAGGTCACATCGTTAAATCAGGAAGGCTCAAGGCGGTAATCTCTTTTCATGTTTGACCCTACCATGTCATTGTGTGTGGGTAAAACACACCACAACTTTCCATACAGGTGTACAGTTTCAGTGGGTGATGCACCCTGCCAGCAAAGAATAACTTAAAATTCCAAATAGATAGAAAAGATGCCAAAAAAAAAAAAAAAAGTAAAACAGAGAAAAAATGCAGTGTATTTATTGCTATAATGCAGTTTATATACAAAAGGTAAGTGCTTTGCAAAGACAAAAAAAAAAAAAAAAACAGAAATAAAGAAAAACATGTTTATTAAAAGTAAGGTAACCAATAAATACCGGTCAGATTAAAATACTATAGGCCTATTATTATTGTATTGTTTAATTTAAGAACATTTCAAAGTACATTATAGCCCAGTATTTACTAACAGGCCAAAAGTCATGTGACTGTGAATCTGACATGTGGAGGTGGCATATCGTCTAAACACTGTTTGGAGTTGACCTAGTTGACTTAATCATAAAAATCTTAGGCATTTAATATAACTATATGTAGAAAACATATTTGCATAAACAATATATAATAATAAATAGCGATAATTTCGATTTTTTTTATTTTTCCTTTAAATTATTTAATAAGTTCATCTGATCTTATTAGAAAACAGGTAGTGGATATTATTGATTCTTTTATAAACATTAAAAAATGAAATCATTAAAACAAAACATAGCAGGAGTGTATATCAGACAATTACAACAATTTTAGCAATTTAGAAATATCTTGTGTCTCTGAGATGCTTAACAAGTAATGTGATATTTAAAACGGGTAAAAAATTAAAAGAAGAGAAATTCATAAGATGCATATGTATTGTGCACATCATAAATGTGTTATGATACAGTATACAGATATCATCTTGATGCATTAACGTTAATATTATATTTTGAGCTATTAAAATAGCCCTTGGGACTATGAAGCCCCAAGAAGGATTAAAAGAATAAGAAATATTTTATGTCATAATAAAAAGAATCGTTGCACTGACCGAAATAATTTCCCACCTCAAAATATACAGTATTTCACAACATGGTAATATCTTTCTCTGCCTGTGGATGACAGTTGAGAATAAAAACTTGGCCTATCATCACAAAACCAATCTAAAACCATTGATCTATTAAATTCTAGATCAATTCTAAATGTGACTGCGCAAACGCAAAGACAAACAGATCAATTTCAAATGTGCGTCTATTTTAAACCCCTAAGAACAAACAACACAGACAATGGGGAGCAGGTTGTTCTCGGGATGCATGAACGAGTCTAATAACACGGCCTCCCACGCATCCACCTTATGGTGGTTGTCCAGGACATTCTCCATGCACATCAACACACAAGTGCTATAAAAGGGGGGTTCGTACTTGTGAATGAAACGATGTGTGCAGTGGAGAAATAGGCCATGTGGTATAAAGTGGAAAAACAACATGGACTCTGGATGCAGGATTATGTTTGGAATTAAACGGCACAAGGGGCTGGATAATCTTTAACAGCAGTCTGCAATCTGAGGTCACATTCACAGTCTCTCTCTCTCTTCCCATCACAACTTATTTGACTTTCTCTGCACTTTCCCCTCTGTTTTTGACTGTGCATCGAATCTTTAAATATCATTAAACGCAATGTATTTGGCGTTAATTGTTTTGACCTCTGCTTCTCTTTCGCTGTAATTATATTTGACCTCACATGATCTGTTCTTAATGGATAAGCAAAGACAGCTTCATCATAAAAGTGTCCAAAATCTCCATATAATTGCTTGTTTAAAACTTGTAATGTAGAGTTGCACCCATTTTTATAAAACATGATATTTTTTATGAACAAACACAGATACTTAAGTGATTCAGTATGATCATGAATAATGTTTTAACTTGCTTCCGACTAGGTTGTTTATCAATAGTTTTCCCAGTGAAAAAGACATCGCTTTTAAATCAAGAGAGAAATACAGTATGAACAGATCAAGCTCTGTTTATAAGCAAAAGCAGTTCAGTACAAATATATTTCATGTGAGAAGACAACAGTGGATGGATTTTTTTTTCACTGGAGGAAGTGTTATTATGGATTATGGACTGGACTATTTTGGCCAGAAGTGATGGTGTAAAGAATTACTTCACCCCAGAATTAATCACTCATCCCACATGTCGTTCCAAACCCGTGATAGCCTGTTCCCAGTAAATGACATATATTTAAATCTATAAGTTACTGGCAAACAGCTGCCATTTCTAAAGACATTTTTAACAGTGTAATATTAGAATACTTTTTGTACGAAAAAAAAAAGAAGACTTCATTCAACAATTCCGCACTGTACTTGTAAAGTACGCTCTTCTATGTGCATTTATGCTTTGATGATTTGAACAAAAACAGCATATCTGTGTGCCGTGAACACAATTTAGGTTTAGCGGAGACTACAATGACACAGAGAGACACAGAGGAGACAAATTGTTGAATAAATGTTGTTATTTATATTTACTTTGCATACAAAAAGTATTCTCGTCACTTTACAGATTAAACCAACGATGGCAGATGGACTATTTTTACAATGTCCTTCATACTTTTCTGGACCTTGACAGTGTTCATTACTCAGCAGTCAATGGGATAGTCACAAGCCTCCTGGTTTTCATCCAAAATATCTTAAATTGTGTTCCGAAGATGAAGGAATATTTCACGGGTTTGGAACAACATAAGGGTTATTAATCACTACATTTTAATTTAGGGGTGGAGTAACTCTTTAAGTTAAAATGCGTAAATGATGGATTTGTTTCTTACAAAAACACACTGTTTCACTTCATGAGACATCCACTGATACACAGGAGTTGTTTAGAATAGCTGTAAATTACTGTAATATTTTTAGCAACTGTTTGGGCTCATTCTGACAGCATGCACTCTATTTGAATGACCTGAGGGTAATTTTTAGCAAATTTTCAATTATGGGTGAACTATTCTTTCTAATGAGTGGTTGGGGTTTTTCTATTGTGGTGAGCTGAGTCAGGTGAACTGCAGTATTAGTATGACTTGACAACCAGCACTGCAACTTAACACTGGTCACTGCAGTCAACATCATTTTAAAATAAATCATCCTTCAAAAAGAAGAACAAGTAGAAGAAAATGTATTTTGTTTGTGCTTGGAAGTCTAAGAAACACACAGTCATTTCCTGCTATTGTTCAACTTTAGTCACAGTATGCAGTCGTCATTAATTGTAAAACCACTACTGTAAAAATTACTGTGAAAGTACAGCAACTAGCCAGGAATGAAACCTAGATTCAAATGAATTTACAGAAACTACAGTAAGCAAATGTAAATGAAGCTAGAAACTTAATAGAATATATTTCTGTACAGGGTGGAACGTCAATCATAGCTCTGAGCTCACCTTTTATTTGTTGTAAATGACAACAGCAAACACATACTGACACGAGGGAGGATTGTGAGTCTGTGAGTCACATATCTGAGAACAGAAATAATGCTTCCTTATGTATGATTGATAAAGCAATGTGATGCATCGCAAGAAAACAGCTTATGCTATTGCTCCAAAACACCCCCATACTATAACTAAAAACGCCTTGCGGTCAGGATAACCAGCATGACTTCAAATGACATCATTATGCCTCATGCTGACAAGAAAGATTCTTAACTTTTATGTTTTCTTAAAATTGACCTTAGTGTTTTTATATGCGGGGTGATGTACGTATCTATTGCTATATTAATATAGATATTTGAGTCTGTCTCTTATTTTTCCTTAGACTTTACCAAAAACCAGGTCTCAAAATATTATGAGGTTTTAACCGCCTTGTTTATCTTGTGACAGGTATTGATTTTAGTAATTCAGTTTCAGTCAAACTGACACAGCTAAAAATGAAAAAGAAAAACTGATAAACTAAGAAATTAAAATAAACAGTGGGCAGACCTCTACACTTAATCATTATTTTATTGTTATTTCATTATTTAATATTTTATTTACAGGCTGTATGAACCTAAACTAAAGTATATATATATCACATTACTTCAAATCAAGTAATTAATCGTATCCAAAATAAAAGGTTTTGTTTACATGTACTGTGGATATTTATTACGTATATGTATATATAAATACAAACACATGCATGTGCATATTTAAGAAAAATATGTTATGTTTATATATTAAATATATTTATATGAAATATAAATGTATATACATGTAAATATTTTCAAAATATATCATTTATGTGTGTGTGTTTAACACAGTTTTATTTCGGATGTGATTAATTGTTTGATACTGTTTTCATCAACCTGATACATGAATGTTATATATATTTTATGAGCTATTAACATGATTCTCTGAAACTCCAAACAGTTCATGAGGCCGGGTTAAAACGAGAAACATTTTGGTGTTTTAATGAGCAATAGCATTATGCTGATTTAAATAATCGCATTTCTCAACATTGTACATATTCAGCTCACCCTAAAATTACAAAGCAAAACTAAAAGCAGTTTCGTTAAAAGGAAGAGGAGGAGGATCCTCCCATGCACTGTTTTTCTTTCCCTGAGTGTGTGTGTAAAGAGCAGCTGGGTTCAGCTCAGTCCTTCTTTCTCATTCACTCCCTCAGTCTTGAATTTCCCTTCATTCACTCTGTCTCTCCCCCGTCTTTTTCCCCTACAATTTCTCCCACAACTGCGGCTTCTCTTCCATCCCACACCTTTTAAGCGTAAAAATATGAGGTTTTCTGTTCATACTTGCCTCATATCAGCCTGAGCATGTCAAATAATTGGTGTGTAACGTAATACCATAATTGCATCAGATCGTTATTACTGAAGACTCACTTCACAGCTGATATGAGATTAACTGTTCATGTTTTAAATTCAGTGCATCTAAATTACACAAAAAGGGATTTTGCTAACATGGCAGTAATCAAATAACATGTTGTTGTTCATGTTCTTGCTGCTACTACAGGCAATACGTCCTGTCGGTTCACAACAACTGAAAAACAAGTAGCTCATGAGTAGATAAACAAAAAATGTTTCCATTGGTTTCATTCTTATCTGTTAAATTTGTAATGTGTTATGTGAGTGCAGCATACACCTGTAGCATTAAGTGTGTGTGTGTGTGTGTTTAAAATTGAATAATCTATATGTGGTTTTGTGAGGGTGTCAGGATGAGGGTGTTCAGTTTAAGTGTGTAAACGGTTGCAAGGATGGTGCTGTGGGCTGAGGTTAATGAGCCATGTAATGTCGCAACTTTCTGTTTGCCAGAAAAAGAGCTGTCCCTGTAGATATAGGGCCTGTTTACGGTCTTAAATAATTCAATATATAAACAAAATTATGACGATTGATTGGATATCCTGAATGAATCCTTGTATTTATGATACAATGGTGTTTACACAACATTATACATTCAGTTTAAAAAAATAATAATACAGCTGACATTTAAATATTTTACACTTTAATAATATGTAAATCACCTAGATGTTTGAACATTATATATATGCGTGTGTGTTTATTTTAATATTTAATAGTAGTTGTTTCCTGTGGATCAAATCATTTATGTACGTCATGAATGTGAAGCCCAATATAAACGCTCATGACTACATCTTGATCACAAATTGCAAATGTATCTAAAATAATACTTGCTTGAGGGATGCCTCCTCCAGGTTTGCTTAATCAAACTGTCTGTGTCTCATAAAGGAAGTTGATGAGTAATTCAGTGAAAAGCAAAACTTATTCTATGTACATCTTCTGTTTTGTATTATATGTTTCGTTTCAGGAAAAAAACAATCAACCCGAGGAATAAATAAGTTAATGTAGTTAGCTGTGTTAAAAAATATATATGTTTTGGAAGAACTATTGGACATGTGTTTACTCTGGCAGTGTTTCTCGCCTCCCATGATGTCACTCGTCTTGGTAAAACAATAGGAAAATGCAGAAAGATGGTAAACAATAGCTGAAAGCATCAAAACCAGTCATTCAAAATCACAATTGAGCAGAACTTTCAAAACGGATCATTTCCTGTTACTGAAAGGACTTTCCCCAGAATCCCCAGTGACATGATAATATATAAGGATATCATAAACATTAATATTGTGAAATACTGTGGAAAATGCTTTATAAAACACATTGATTTAATGGTGTCTGATGTATGTTCTGAAGACTTTAGACAGCTGTACATGCTGAACAACACAATACTGTAACTGAAAGAACTGAAAAACAGTCAATCAGATGTAATGGAGCCGTTTCTGAACAGGAAGTCTCACAGTCTCTTAGTTACCGAAAGGGAACTTCATCTGAAAACAAGTGTTTGAGAGTTTTCAGAGTACTCTCTGGCCAGACGAGCGGATAATCCCCAGGATTAACCAGTAGGCAGGGGAATATTAATTCTAGAAAAACATTGTAATCCAGAGCTTTACCTCTCTCTCTCTATCTCTCGTTCTCTCCCACGTGTCTGCTCAACCAAAACGTGTCATTCATTCATATGAAACGTGTCTGTCTTTTTCTCTTCCAGTGAATGGATCTGTTTTACATAGAGAGTGTGTGTGTTCGTACGCTTAGTGTGTAACTGAGTGACATACGACAGCACCTGGTGAACAGATACTAATGCAAATGGCATTAACCACTAAAATAAACCCAAAATAAATTACCCATGAAAATCTACCTCTGTTCCTAGGTTTGTCACATGACTTCCCATCAAATAATGATGTCATTATTTCAGTATGAGCTTTTGTCAAGCTTCTTTTTTTTCTTTTCTTTCATTTTTGGGCCTTAAAATGGTCACCTTTTCACACACATATATATATATATATATATATATTGTATTGTATTGTTATGATTGCAGCTCTTTTATATACGACAACAATAATCACAACTGAGCAGAATTAATTTTTAGGTTCTGAACTTTCCCTAGAATCCTGTGACAATATAAGCACACACACACATACAGTACTGTGCAAAAAACTTAGGCCACTAGTATCTTCACCATCAAAAAATGGTTTTAAAAGTCTGTTATTCTATCTTTTGCAGTAGCGTGTCAGTTGGAAATATCAGTTTACATTTCCAAACATTACTTTTGTCATTAATTGTAATTGCCACAGTTCAGTTGAGTCTGTCTCAGTTTGTTCTGTTTCTTCATGTGATTCCAGACAGACTGGATGATGATCAGATCAGATCTCTGTGTGGAGCACTGGCTGTTTTCAGACTCCTTGTGCAGACAATAATCTCACTGAATTATTACAGTTAATGACAAAAATAATGTTTGACAATGTAAACTGATATTTCCAACTGACACACTACCACAAAAGATAGAAATAACCCACTTAACCATTTTTTATTGGTGAAATACTAGTGGCCTAATACTTTTGCACAGTACTGTATATATAAACCTTTAAAAGTTTGATGTTTAATAATTTTTGAAAGAAGTCCACCAAGGCCACATTTATTAGATTAAAATACAGTGATATATAGTAATATAGTAAAATATTATTATAATCTCAAATAACTGTTTAATGTTTGAATATATTTAAAATGCTATTTATTGCCAAAGATTAATTTTCAGTAGCCATTACTCCGATCTGTTTTACATTATACATAAACGGCTTTCAATAACTGTATTTAATAGTATGCAAATAAATTAAAATAATAATACAGTAACACTTTACCATAGGTACCAATTCTAACCATTAACTAGGTGCTTATTAGCAAGTCTATTATTTGTATATTAATACTTATAAAATACATATTTTACATCCTTAAACCTACTTAATACCTAAGCATAATAACTTTAAAAAATGGCAAATTATAAGTTTATTGAGGCAAAAAGACAGTTAATGGTTTGTTAATAACTTTAAAGTGTGACCAAAGAAATCTCACTGACCCTAATGCTTTTTATTACAAAATCTACAATATGTTATCTTTTAAACCTTCACACCAAGGAATTTGAAGCTCATCAATCTTTTGTTTGTCTGTGGTCTTTATTTAAGCATCTGTTAGGATCACATCCCTCTTTCTGCCACACTCATCATCTCAATGTTCTCCTCATCCTCCCCCTCTCCTCCTTTCCTGCTGTCTCTCTCCTCCTCCTGCCACTTCATGGTCACTCTGTCAGAGCGACACAAAGCAACATGACAGAATGGATGCAAACAAAGTGTGCTTCCTTCCTAATGTTGTCTCTTTAGACAAAATCAGCAGGATGCCATGACGGATCACCCACTGTTATTCTTTCTTCCTCCCCATTCTCTCTCCCCCTGCATGTGCCAACCCTCATGCATGAATGATACGCAGCTCAGCTCTATATTATCAATACTTATATGTATGTTCCTTACAGCATCTTTAAAATATATATTTAAACAATATTCTTTCAGATTCTGTAAGACAATGTAAACTTGAGCAAAACTTAAATACACACACAAATAAAATAAAATAATTTTTTAATTCATTATTCAAATCTGTGGAATAGACTTGAATGATTAGCCTATATATATATATTTATAAATACTCTAATGAACTATTTAGCCTAATTTAGTTTTTTTCAATTTTAGAAATGTACGTTTAATTTAGACATTTTAATTTAATTTTAATTTTATTTTTTCAATTTTCATTTACTTATCTAATATTTATACTTTATCCCATCTCAGCTTTATTGTAGTTAATGGAAATTATTTGTAATTGTTTTAGTTAACAGTAACAACAACCGCCATGATATTTCACGATATTTCATAAACAAACAATGACAGGAACTCTATTCCACTTCTGTGTGTGTGTGCAGATTCCATGTGGGCCTGATCATATCTCCAAATATGAATATGAATAAAAATATAAACAAATGACACTTAAATGGAAGCTTGTATTAAATTTGATTTAAATATAATGCTATATATAGTGCTATATACATTAATAGCAGCAAAAAATATGCACAGAAACTGCTTGATCATTTAATTACTCATTCCTTCCTTGCCTGTCTTTATTTTGGCACATTTTCTATTTTGCTCTTGTTATTGTTGCTGTTGGAACTATATTAAAACGCCCCATTTTGATATGTTCTAACCATTGTTATGGAATACCTGAGGTTCACTATGATGACAAGGCTTCCTGTGATGCTGAGTACAGTGAGTAAAATCAGTATAATGATGAGACTGCTCCTCTGAAGGTTGTGAAGTGTGGCATCATAACCCAAGGGCAGAGACGGCAAAGTCACGATCAGTCCAGGGGTTGTAGATGGCAGTGGGTTGACTGAGGGAAAGAGAGACAGATGAGAGGAGGACAAACCTAGACCACAATGAGTTATTAAATTCAACAAACATCGCCTACCTTTCAGTATGAAATACATGCAGGACAGCGTAGTACCCTTTTGATCATGTAGGAGGCAGCGGTATGTGCCTTCCTCATTGACTTTTAACTGATTGAGGACGATTTTAGACTCCTCTGTCACCACCAGCACTTCATACTCTCCATCGTGTGACAGCTTGCAGAGAATAATAAACAGTTTTACTACATTTTAGTAAATAATTCAAATTGAAATCAGTGTACTCTGGTCTGGAAAGTGTAATTTAAAACTGCAGCTTATCAAGCAAAAAGCTGATTTAAGTAGGTATCTGGTAGGCTACATGGCATACTAAAACTACAATATTAGTAGTAAAAAGACATTATACCATATCAAATGATATGTAAAATTATACATCATTAACAAATAATTAGCGCTAGCATCTCTACTTTTAGCTAGCTACTCTTCAACAAACTTAAATACCACAATGTAAATAAAAAACACAAGTAGTGTAAAAAAAAATATGTATTTCTACATTAAAATATTGTATTTACTTATTCGTAGGATTTATGTGACATCACAGTGTTTTATCGTCACCGTTTTTGTGTCTGAGTCACAGCTGCGCCACCTCTCAGTATAAAAAGTGCTAATATTAGCTAAATTTACATTCAATTCAGATTCATCATCATTACACTATCATCGACTTAAAAGTGCTTTGAGCTTATGTTGGTTTTAAATTTACAAGTGATGAGGAACTTACAACGGTTACACTTGCTGTCCTAAAAATGCAGTTAAGTCCAGGGATCAGTGTGGGAAATGGTAGTAATATTACTATTTGAGGGAAATAGTAGTAGTATAGCATATTGGAAGTGATGTCTTATTACTGAAATAACATGTATTTAAATGCACAGTAATAACATGTACACAAATTAAAATGTTACCTATACTGTAAATCATTATTTAATTAATTAGTAGCTACATTTATTTTGAGGTGCTGGATACTAAAGTACATGTTTTTTTCTGTAGTGTGTTATTCAATATTACATTTAAAGCTGTATATAGAAATAGAAATAAAATGGCTGCATTAATATATTATATAAATGACTGCATATTATTTAGTAATACTTAAGTGGGTCAACAGCAGCTAATTCCATTCAATATAAATTTAAACTATAATCAATTTCCATTCAACTGCAAATAAGATTTAACTCTGCACTCATTTATATTATTTTAAATTGTATTTCAACTGTAAAAAGGACTCATATATTTCTGGTGTTGTCTGAAACTGTATTCAAAATGGCTTCAGGACTCTTTAAAAACAGCAAATGTGTTTGTTTGTCTGTGTGCATGTACATTCTTCTCTGCAGGATGCCAGGAGTAATGGTACTCGGCCTGTCCAACTACAAGATTGTGCCAGGACAGGAAACAGTCCAGCACCACCTCCTCTCCTTCATCTGCCTCGAGATGATACTCTAATAGGAACACATAGAGTGAGTGAAAGAATACAGAGAATAGAGAAGGACAAAAGAGAAGTGTGATGTGTTAATACAGTCAGATAAAATCAACTTGGTGTGTATATCTGTGGGTGTTTCTCTGTCTCACCTCCACAGTCTAGTGGTGCCGTGGCAGACTGACACATAAAGAGCCCATACTGACAGGAAGTGCAGTTCATCACTCTCTGATACAACAGCCCTGTGGCAAACAAGCATCCGCATACACCCACATAACCAATGAGTGATAAATATATCATACTTTACACACTCAGTGTCCTTTAACAATTTCACATTTAATTTATTACTTGTGCAACTTGCTGTTTCACTGTAATTATCTGTGAACTAAGAATAAGTGTGCGCAAAATGTTGAAATTCAGAAAATTATATTCTGGAGAAATATAGGAATCTTACCACATTTATTTGGACACAGACCTTTGAAAAAAAAGAATAGTAAAAAATATAATTAGTGAGAAATAGATGTTATGCTATTGCTTTATAAACATTAATGTATGCCATACCTTGGGCAGCAAAAGTCTCCAAATGTTTCTGAAGGATTCTCTTTCCTTTCTCCACTATATTAATCATGTCCCACTGAATATGTCCTAAACAAGAATACACCATTAGTTTTACATGCTGTCAGATGTTCTGATGTTTTTGCTCTAGACCTCAGACTAGAACTTTTCTTGTTACAATATGGAAGAGGACATAATCAGTATCCACAAGTGCTCACCTGTCCTGTCCTCTTTCCAGTGCCTCTTGAATTCACTCTGGTATTCTGTCCGGGCACGATAGAGAGTTGTGGGATCTAAAGCGATCATTTACAAATATAATTTCAAGACATAACAGAAATTTGGCCAGTCTTGCACCTAAACATTTAACACCTAAGCATTTAATAATATATTATGTATATTAACCAAAAATACTACTTTTTATATAATAAATAATATATCAGCTTCTCCAAGGTCATCTTCATTTTTATTTTAGTTTATGTTTTTATTTTTATTAGTTTTTTATATGTCTATATGAGTTTTATTTTTATTTATTATAGTACATCAAGTTTTAGTATAGTTTTAGTTAACTATAATATCCCTAGCCTGTTGGAAGGTTATGTATTGTACTTTTGACTCATAAGATGAGTAATAACTCATTAAAATAAATACTATAATGAAAAATTCCACAGACATGAATGTCTATTAATATAATAGTAAAGCCTACTAAACAAGAACCCCAGCCCCAACCAAAAAAAAAAAAAAAAAAAAAAAAAAAA
>JAUCMS010000145.1:14985610-14996705 GCA_032357445.1 Enteromius radiatus | reverse complement strand
AAAAAAAAAAAAAAAAAAAAAAAAAAAATATATATATATATATATATATATATATATATATATATATATATATATATATACACTATTCATCATAGGCAATGTTATTTATAGATGTTGTCTAGAAAATACCCTAATCTAAAGAGCTAATTTCTACTGCATCTTAAAAGATTGTATAGCTATGACTAGCAGTTTGTGGCAACTACTCCTGATTATATAACAGCAGTACCTATGACACCACTAAACCGTCTGCTGGTGTCCCGATAGTTGACATAAGCATGCTCAATGATTTGCTTCAGCTCGATCTGATCACGGACAGTGATTCCTTTAACTGTGGACAGGAAGTCTTCGTGCAAATAACGAACCACCTGGTCACACTGCAGACAGGAACTTACGCTGGGGCAAGAACCCAGAATCAAAAGCCAGCCGAAAATCAATGCAAAAGCCATTTAGGTGAGACAGTAAGCCGTGGCCTTCAAAATATAAAAAAAAAGTGTTGTTGCGGTTTTTTGGGGGCATTTTTTAGAAATGTAACTTCTGGGCTAAAGTACCCTGATGATGTCATTCATAAACATTCTAAACTCCATAGTAACAATATGGCCACGTTCACAGAGCAGCAGAATAAGGTTGTCAGTCCTATATTTTTTTCTTTACAGGTGCGAGTCTTCGTTCACACAGCAGCTTATATACGTGCAACTGGAGTCAAGCCCGTGTTCCTTACCAGTAACAGCGACAAGATGGCGACGTTCAAAAAATTAAAAGTTTTGTCACTTTCTGATAAGACAGGAATGCAATTTAGCTGTGAGTACTTTCTTCAGATCTTCATAAACCGACAGCAGCTTTTGCATTTGTGTGGTGAGCAAAGCATTTGAATCGCTGCGCGCGCAGAACACAAATCTGACGAGATAAAACTTTAAGATGACAAGCAGCTAATTTCTCCTTTACTGTAAGTTACCTTAAACACACATGAAAACACGTACCACACGGTAGACGCGTGTTTGTGCGGTGGAGAGTTGTCCAGTCCTGTTCCGTTCACACAGTGCGAGAGTTCCGAGAATGCGGTTGGGAGTCCGGCAAATCTATAGGTGTGAGTTCGGTTACAAAATGGCCGCCAGGTGAATAAGGCGAATTGAGGCTATTTAGAAATATTTAATTAGGGCAGTGGATTCAAATGTCAAAAAAAAAAAATTATCCTATATTTCCTGTCCCAAATAAACTTTTTCATATCACAAACTTTAGAAAAATGTGTACTTCTGCCATTGAATTACCGCAAACATTTCTAAGACTGAAATTAATAAGCTTTATAGCTCAAAATAATATTTGGATTACCAGGAAATTAATTGCATCTATTTTTTCCCCATTTCTTTTTCAATGTAATTTTATTGTAGTTTCAATATTTGTATAATAATAATCATTTGACATCCCTATAACTTCTGTGGTTTGGGTAAAAAAAAAAAAACAAGTAACCCACACAACTTACAGTAAGTTCATCAATTAAAGTTTAATGATGTGAGAAAGCATATAATAAACACATTTATGAAGACATTTCACTGGAGGAAGTGATATTATTGATAATGAATTCACAATTTGGTCAGTGACTGATTAATGATGGATTTGTTTTTTACAAACTTGCAGCTTTTCACTTCAGGACGACTTTAAATGATGTACTTACTTTTGGGTATGACTTGTGGATTATTGTGCTGTTTCTATTAGCTGTTTGGCCTCCGATTCTGATGGCACCCATTAACTTGCAGAGGATCCATTGGTGAGCAAGCGATGTAATGCTGAATTTCTCCAACTCTGATGAAGAAACAAACACATCTACGTTTTGGATGGCCTGAGGGTGAGTAAATGTTCAATTTTGGGTGAACTATTCCTTTAAACGAATGTTTCAGACAAAAGGTTGTTTCAAATACTGCTCTAGGTGCAGACAATAGGGCTGAAGCAGGTTACTTCCTCTAGATCAGAGTCTTGCTTTTGAAGTGCATCATCACATTAAACTTAGCCCACTCAGTGGTTAACCATGACAGCGGCGGTCTGTCCCACTTTGGCACAGGCCTGAGGTAGGTGACAAATGCAAGATCCTTTTGCTTCGTTCGTGACGTGTAATGATTACGTAGGTGTGATGACAATGAACGTATGCACATGAGGACATTGGAAAGTTTTGAAGTTTCCATGTCCTCAAATAACCATCAAATTACATGCAATTATGTATATGACACAAAGCACACGCTATAGTCATGCATGTTAATTCACAAGAATGAGCTAATACCAGCATGTGCACTGAACATTTATATTTAAAAACCTTGATATACCCTTAGGGATTTATGAAAAACAAAGATTAGTTATGAAAAGTTATGATAACGATGAATATGTTTCAAAAGTAAATTTGTGAAGTTCTTTCAAATCATTTTCAAAATATGCACACACAGCATGATCCAAAACAAGTTTTTTCGAAATCAGTCAAAATCTACGTAATATTGCCACCCACAGGTTCAAGAAGCAGAAATGCTAAACTTTTCAAGACATTACTGTAATCAGGAAATTATTCATTTGAGCCAAATATAGGTATTTGTACACCAAAAAGATCACATATACAAAAGGATAAAAGATTAGGAGAAGAAAAAAGATGTGGTTACCTGATAGTTTATCACTTGCCGGAACATCCTGGATAAAGTTCAACATATATCGTACCTCCATACAGAAACTATACATCGAAAAGATAATTTATGTGCTCTTACCCATGTGTCTTTATGTGTCTTGGACTTCGTAAAATATTGCAGCGTACATACTGTACAGTGAAAATCTTCATCCAGCACCTCACTTTAGAAGACTAAATTTAGCTTTTTAACATTTCAAGTCATCATTCTTGCTTAGTAGCCTGCCTGTTTTGAGTAATTTACTGAAGTTAAATTATGGGAAGAAACTCATCACAAGAAACCTTTGTGACAAGAAAATACACAACAATGTAAAGACAGGGACTTTTTTAAGTAAATAAGTTAAGAATGTGTTCAGCCAAGTTACTTAAAATTAAATTAATAATTAAATCTGATCATTTTATAACAGAAAAAGCAGATCGAATTTATTATTATGTGCGTTTCAAGTCAAAAGAATAGAACTTTGTTTTTGACATGATTTTTTTATGGTGTTTTTACAACACAATCTTAATGGCAGTTCTTACTCTAGTAAAAGGTAACATATTTAAAATACATTTATTTCATACTACGTATAGTTAATATATATTAACATATTTACTGACTATTGTTTTGGACTTCAAAATTAAACTGAAGCATTACTTGTGACCAGTGAACATTTCTTAATATTAAGCGAACATTTTGACAATAATGTAGTTTCGGGAGGAACACTGGACGAATTAGCCACAGCTGGCCCGCCTCAGCTAATCAATCTCCCAGTTACAAGCTTCCAATCAAATTCTCCCAAAGCACTATAAATATCCGCTTTCCCTTTCCTTCCACATCTCGCTTTTGCAAAACCCTCCTCCTCCCCGCCTTCCTCGGGGGGGCAGCCGAAGATCGAGCCGGTCACCGAACCCTTACCCTCGCTAGGATTCTAAGCGCTAGGGTTCGGAACCTGCCGTTCTCCCGGCTTGCTCCCAGGACAGCACGCCAAATCTGCTTATATACTTATGAGGAAGCACAAACTCGTGAAAATGTGTGTTAATGTCATAGTTGATGAGGATTTTATGATCTTTATATAATATTCATCTTTAAATGCAAGATATTTCCTGAAGTATACTTGCGATAGTTCCACATTAACACTATCAAATATACTTCATTACATCTTTAGTTGAACTTCAGAACTACTTCCAAAGTGTATTAATTACAAAATTAGTTCTTCCAATTTAGCAGTATATTTAAAATACTTTTAGAATATTTTTTTTCCAATAGTTTAACTATGTTACGTTTTGGTGAAAAGGTATGTAATTCGGATGAATTTGTGTGATCTCACAAATTGAAATATCTATTTGAAAGGTGGACCTTTATGTTATTGGTTTTCTAAAAAAAATCATATGTTTTCGTATGATTCCCATTGTACAAATTTATGTGAAATCACCACCTTGTAAAATTAATGTTTTACGTGAGACCGTTGGTTAGTTTTTGTGGTTTTTTTATGTTTACAGTACGACTTTGAGACACAAAAGAAAAACATTCTCACACACCCTCCCATAATCCATAATCACTGTGACACCACACCTAAAATAATAAAGTTATGTACCCAATCCTCAGCGTCCAGACAGCTGTTTGCTGAACAACTCTGCTCTCTGATGGCATTATGCATCACACTTTGAAGATCCAAATAACTGTTAAAGGGACACTCACCCTTGAAAGGTAAAAAAACAGAAGTGGAAAACCCCTGAAATGTGAAGCTAATTCACTTTTACTTTGTAACAATCATTTTCCCCTAGGAAAATCCCTTTTATTACTCAGCATTTGACGGATTTGTTTCTTTTTGAATATTTTTCCAACTTTTGTACAGCTTAATCAAATGAACTATAACACATATGAAACTGTTTATAACCAAAATTACATAAGTTTGATGGTTGCTATACTTCCATGATAATGCTAGTGGTTTGAATTTCAGAAAGTGGAAAGTGACTGTTAACTCTAAAAACACTTAATTGGTATGTGTTTATTCATTATTCAACATACAAGTGTAATGAGTACATGAATAAAAAAAAAAAAAAAACTAGACTTAAAAAAGCATAACTCCATTCATAAGCGCCACTCAGAATGATCATGGATCAACTTGTGTTTTTTAAAACATTAGGCATCATACACTTACAGACTCTGTAAATAGTAAAACTGTAGGAAAACTGAGGATCATACGCTACCAGACTTTAAAAGTTGTTCCAATCACAACAAACGGACGCAGAAACATGTGACTTGTTGCTAGGAGACGCACAACAAATGAAAACAAATGGGTTCTGAAAATATCAAGCATCAAGTTTTATATCCTCCGACTGGATAGAATCAATGTCTGAAGCTAAAAAATCTGAGTCTATGACTATAATACACTACCCGATTTTCTGTGGAATCTGTCAGCTTTAATCTGACTTTCTTCAGCTAGCGTCAACTTGTTTAGACCAAAAATCGCGTAGTGTATTCCAGGCTTTATCAGTCATATTGCACACGCTGATAACACTAATCTTAATTAATTGGATTCTCAAGGACAGGGCAGGTAATCATTCACAACTATAGAATTACATGTTTTACAGACATGAAGATAGATGATACTGTACGTATAAAGATTGAACTTACCTTTTTTTAGTCGAGTTTCAGACTTTTTATATGTCTTTTCTCATATGGATAAATAACAGGATAAATGCTCTTTTTTAACACGAAGCAACTTTGAAAGTATTAAAGTATATGGTCATTTTTCTCTAGCAGAAGACTTTGAGTTTCTTGATTGTTCTCATGTTGAAATTCATCTCTCCTTTACAAACAAAACAACACAAGTATTTATATGTCATTCTATTAATCTGATTAATATACATTTAGATTTAATCACTAAAAATAATCTTTTTGAGACTCGTGCAGAGTTACGCAAACTATTACAAAACTCAGTGATACAGGAGCTCAAAAACATTGGCATGGTTTTTAAATACTTTAAATATTTTTATGTGTGGTTGTGACTAATCAGTCTAAAAACACACTGGAGCACAAGCCACAAGTCTGGCTATGTTCTTGCTATGGAAGTGTTTTTGTGTGCAAAAGTATGCTGGCATTTTTGTGATTTTCTTTCTTTTTTTTCACATGTACTGTACTGACATTTAGATGAGCATTTTTTATTATATTGATCCAGTCACCAATCACATTTACAATATTCTCTCGTGTCTGATAATACATGATTTATCTGTGTGTCCAAACTCGTCACTTATCTTAAAGATTCAATAACTCAAACATCTCTAATTAATCATTTGTTTTGTTTATGCACAATTGCACATCCTTTCCAGCCATGTTCCAAATTTCACTTAAGAAATATTTGAAGAAATACAAACCAAACATTACCATAATCACTTGTTTATTGGTCAAATGAACCATTTGTCCTCATTATACACTGCGTGCATAGAAATCTTTGGATGTTTAAACAGTACAGAGTGTCTAGGCTTTAAGTAAGTTATTAAGTGCCAAAAGGCAAGCATGATAGCATATCTACTAAACTATTTAAGTTATTTAAAAGCTGTCAACTGCCAAAACTTACAAAAAAATTAAGTTTGTATTTGTATTTCTGTTACAAAGGTAAAACTAGATAAAAAGATAAAAGGTAGCTCTTATGAGTATTGTATATCACACTGTTTCTTAAGTTATGTCCCATTGTGCTAACTGGCTTACATAACAGCAATACTGTTATTAATTAGAACATTTAACATAACAATTATATATCATTATACATTTCCTTTATGTTTCTATTATACACCCTCAGAAATAAAGGTACAAAAGCTGTTAGTGGGGCGGTACCTTTTCAAAAGCTACATGTTTGTACCTAAAAGGTATACTTAAATTGTACAAATAGGTACAAAAGTGTCCCAGGGACAGCTTTTGTACCTTTATTTCTGAGAGTGTATTATTTTTTAGGCATGTTAGTCTGCAGAATGACAGTAACATCATGCCAGATGATATTGGATTCATAATGCAATTTCAATCTAGTCTTTTCTATAGACTAAAGCAACTATAGACTTCTATCTTCATTATAATTACAACGCAAATTTACAACATTTATGAATTATTCCAGAGCACTTTCTCTTTTATTCTATTTATCAGAGAAGTATAATATACATTCTAAATTAATAATCATGAACTCCAGTTTGTTTAATTGTATTGATGGTAAAAATAACTAAAAGTAATATTGATGGTAAAAATAACTAAAAGTAATATATTTGAATCATCCAAAATGCATGAGCACTAAATTGTAAGTATTATTATGTTAACTTGAATATTAGTGTACTGATACAATGTGCAGCATCCAAAAATATCTCAAATAACATTTCTACTACTCTACTACTACTACTACTACTAAGTGCAGTGTAAAAGTCATTTTGTAATGCGTATTGATGGTAAAAAAAAAAAAAAAAGCATGAACGTAATCTGCGATTGTTTACATCTAGGAGAAAGTGTACGCATGCTGTTTGTATACGCATATTTACCACGTTTCTGGAGCTGGGATCATTTCAGTTTTATTGCTGTCTATGGAGGGTCAGATAACTCTCTGATTTTACCTGATATCATGAATGTGTGTATAAACAATATGCTGAATAAAAATGAAAACTTGTGGTATAGTTACGCAAAAATGGACTTTGGAGTGTTTATTTTACGCAATGGGTTGGATTAGGGTTGTGGGGTAGATGTGTATCATACATACACTTACCTAAAGGATTATTAGGAACACCTGCACACACACAACCTTGCTACAACAGCAAAAAACCCCACGGGGTACCACTCATCTCTACTACAAATAGGAAAAGAGACAATTTGCACAAGCTCACCAAATCCGTCATGCCTTGTTACTCTGCAGGCTGGTGTTGGTGGTGGTGTAATGATGTGGGGGATGTTTTCTTGGCACACTTTAGGCCCCTTAGTGCCAATTGGGCGTCGTTTAAATGCCACGAGCTACCTGAGCATTGTTTCTGACCATGTCCATCCCTTTATGACCACCATGTACCCATCCTATGATTGCTACTTCCAGCAGGATAATGCACCATGTCACAAAGCTTGAATCATCTCAAATTGGTTTCTTGAACATGACAATGAGTTCACTGTACTAAAATGACCCTCACAGTCACCAGATCTCAACCCAATAGAGCATCTTTGGGATGTGGTGGAACGGGAGCTTCGTGCCCTGGATGTGTAGCCCACAAATCTCCATCAACTGCAAGATGCTATCCTATCAATATGGGCCAACTTTTCTAAAGAATGCTTTCAGCACCTTGTTGAATCGATGCCACGTAGAATTAAGGCAGTTCTGAAGGAGAAAGGGGGTCAAACACCATATTAGTATGGTGTTCCTAATAATCCTTTAGGTGAGTGTATGTGAAAATATTATATTATTATTATATGCACGCCAAACACGTGTGTGTCATATATACACCAAAATAAATTTTTTCGTATCAATATTACAAGTTTTTGTTTTTATTTGGCGTACTAATTATACGCTCATTCGTGAGATCGGGCTGGATTTCATCAAAAATATCTTGTGCGTTCTGGGTTTGGAATGACATGAGGGTAAGTAATTGATAACAGAATTTCCATTTTTGGGTGATATAACCCACCCAAAAATTACATTTCTGTCATTATTTACTCAATTACATGTTGTTCCAAACCTGTATTAATATCTTTCTTGTTCTGAACACAAAAGAAGATGTGTTGAATATTGTGGGTAACCAAAGAGTTGCTGGTCCACATTAATTTAGGGAAACAGATACTATTGAAGTAACTGTGGACTTAACAACTGTTTGTTTGTAACATTTCTAATAACAAAGATAAAATTGTGACAAAGATATTTATCTTCACCCACTTTGGCCTAAAACTTGGTCTGCTGTTCTTTTTTTATATTATACCTTGAAAGGCTTTTTTTTTTTTTTTTTTTTACAATAAGGAAATTAAATTGGCTGTACTGCTCAGGCAACTGGCAAAATAGTAAAACCATGACAAAGAAGTGTGATAAAATCATGAATCGTGATATTTTTGAATAAAATGGTGATGTATTTTTGCCATATCATGTGCAAAAAAGTTAATGTATAGCCTGTAAGTGTTAAACTAATCCTAATTGATTCCAGTGCATTCACAAACTTAATTTTGGCACATTAAGTATGAGTTTATCAAGTTGCATGTTTAATCTTATCAACAATACAAACCTTATCTGATTGCTTCAACTGACAATTCTGAAGGACAACTATGTAAACCTTTGGTCTATGTGGTTCAGGGAAAATGGATATACCCATAATTACATTTTTATAAAGACTAAAATCTATGGAAATATTGGAAATCTCTTTTCATTGGCTATCACAAAAAATGTGCAGATTACACATACTGTTGCTTTCTCCCTTTACTGTAGTGACTTGTACCAACACTTCTATTTGTAGACTACTTACCAATGAGGAATGTTATAGAAAAGCAATTGTTTCAAAGCAACCAAATAAATAACTGTACTATGGTAAAGATAATTACAATAGCTTAGTTTAAGCTTCTGTTCAGAGGAAATGCAACAGATTATTAAAATCAATAATATATAACATTAACAATTTGATTTGATAACATTTCTTTTGATCAATAGTCCTGTTACAGCAACAAAGGCATATAAGGTATGCTACCATTCAAAATCTGGACTGATTATTATTATTTTAAAATCTGAAGTGATTGTTTTTTTTTTGTTGTTTTTTTTTAAGCAAATGTATACTTTTGTTTAGAAGCAAAACATCAAATTACCAAAAAGTGAGTACATATATGTTTCTTCAGATTATTGAAAATTCAGCTTTGCATCAACATGAGTAAATTACATTTTAAAATCTAATAATATTTCATATATAGATCAATTCTAATAATATTTCACATTATTTCTGTTTTTACCAAACAAGACCGACATACTTTTTGTCATAAATCTTACCTGTCAGAATAATGTTTTCAGCGCAAATGAAAGCTTCTCTTGAGGTCTTGATTTAATGCATTTCAACAGGCTCTCTATCAATAAATGGTGACATGACTGCACTGCAAGAAAAAAAAGAAAAACACACACGTGTATATATATATACTATACAAGCAGAATATTGATTGTACTATGTTTTACACTGTGTACGAACCGCCTCAATATAATAAAGAAAACTGAAGTAGTTTGTATTTGTGCAGACTATAGTTTAATGCATATTTTATTAATGAGAGTCATTGGGGGGGTTATCAGGTTTTGATGGGTGTGTTTTGTTCCTTCAAAGTTCCATAGAGTCAGTAACACACCTTTGGTTTAGTCTGCCCATCTAGTTAATGATCAGTGAGCTGGATTGGCTTTTATCCATTCTGGTTGGCGGTGGAAACATCAGGCCAGATAAGACTCTAATCATCATCAGTATCACTAATGTTTATCCAATGAGAATGAAAGAGTCTTTCATTTCCTTCTGTCTATCTCTACAGTATACCAGCACAGGCCCTACCAGAAACTCCTTACATCCTCCTGCCTTCTTCTCTCATCTGGGACTAACACTCCATGCACACAGAAGTGCAAGACAACAAGAAAAATGCATTTCCAAAGAAAGAGCTGGACGCTGTCTGTTTTATTGTTTACACTTGCTGCTTGCGTGGTAGGTGTTTGAGTTTTTAGATTCATCGAGTCATTTTTTTCTGAGTGACAGAATCATCAAAACCCTGAAACTGTCTGTTTTATGTTGAAATTACTATGTGAAGGGTTTTGGCTGTGACTGTGTAGTTATACTCTATGCTTTATTTGTGGGCTATGGATCAATAACTTGAGTCCAAGTCATACTTGTTTCTTTTCCACAAACTGAAAATCGATCCACAAATAAACATAAATAAATGTAATACAATTTTTCACAATAATGGTATAGCCTATTGAAAAATGACAAACTGCAGACGAAAACAATGAAGATTTCAGGTTTAAACATCGATGTCTATGGTCTTTGCCAGTGGTTAAAATCAGTTTTCCTTCGATAATCATCTAGACTTCATGATCTCTAGCTTTAATTGTAACACAAAATAGATGTCTAATTGTATATTTGCTTATATCATTTTATTTATGTTTATTTTCACAGATTTATCTTATTTTGTGAAGGTGAAACAAGTGTCACCTCATATGATCACTTCCACACTTTTCTTACTGTGGAATGTAAGACAGAAGAAGTGATTCAGGCAGAAAAAGACAAAAAAAAAAATATAATGTTTGGCCAAAAACTATAATCATATTAAGCTTTTATAATTTCTTCACAGTCGTGGAAAAGTATATTACAATATTTCAACCTTGGAAAAGTAAAAATAAATAAATAAATAACATCTTTAAACACAATGGGCCGGTTTCCCGGATAGGAATTAGATTAAGCCAGGACTAGACCTTTGCTAATTTAGGACATTTAAGAATT
>JAUCMS010000145.1:14964502-14982682 GCA_032357445.1 Enteromius radiatus | reverse complement strand
TAAAACTGCCTGGGTCGTGAAACTGCCTGAGGGCCGTAGATCTGCCTTGCTCCAAGTCTGCAGCCTCCCCGTATAGGGTAACAGACAGGCTTTAGTTACATTGTTAAGCCAGTAGATGGTGTTAAGACTCCTTTATGAGTACGTCATTAAATTGTTTTCCTCACCAAAGGATTTATTTAGGTACAAAATAAGATTTTTAGCATACTATTATGCTTCTATATTAATAGTACATAAAATATATGTCAAAAGTATCTCTATACGTCAAAAATTATAGTTCAAAATCACACACTCTATAAAAAGGTATTTTTTTAAAAAAGGTATTGAATAAGTATAGGCTCCTGTTTAGCATAATAGCATTCTATTACTATAATATTAAAGAACTGTTAAGAGTACTTATTCTATGCCAAATCAGTTACTGTATCAAAGAGAGCCACTGAATCATTTACTCAACCATTTAGATCATTTTAAACTGCTGATTCATGCAGGAACAAAATGTCACCTTCTGAGCGTGGCTTCATTTTTAAATGTTTTACAATGGAAACTTTTCTGATGTTATTCGTGTTTGAACTGCTTTATTAAAAAAATGGTATCAACAATTATGTTCTGTTTGCCCACAGCTCTCCATTATCATTTAAAGACATCACAGCTCTTGGCATGAGTTGTATGGCAGACTATGGCGGCCCTGTCTTCCCCTTCCTGGCTGTAGGAGGATATGAGAGTAAGACTCCTATCTGTTGGATCTCACCATTATCGTAAAATTCACCGGGCTGACTTTGGCTTTCTATTATAATTTCAGATGAGGAATACACTACAGCTGAGGCCCTGATACTTACCTTCTCCCTGAACAATTACGCACGGACGGATGTTAAATTTAAGGTGGTTGAAGAGTGGGAAAGAAGGTTTCTTAAAATTGTCCAGGAGTATCAGAAAAACCCAAGCACAAACTTCACATTTGCCTACATGGCTGAGGTGAGACTCTACGAAGCGTACGATCAGAGATGTCAGTGTTTAACAGTCTCATAATCACACTGTCTGGTGCTCTGTAGAGGTCCCTGGAGGATGAGATAAACAGAACGACTGCAGAGGATATCCCCATATTCATGATTAGCTATGCTGTCATCTTCCTCTACATAGCCGTGGCTCTTGGGGAATATTCATCCTGTAAGCGTATCCTGGTGAGTGTGCTACAGTGTGGTTAATTGCTTACTGGGAATTTCCTCATTTCTGATAACGGGAATAAGCATTGCTTTTCTCTAAATAAAGGCCTAATGGAAACTCCAACATGTTTCATCAATATATATATATATATATATATATATATATATATTAGATCATTTCTTTTTCTAATGTCATATAAATAGTGACCATTTTCAGCTTTAATAACATTGTTTTAAATTGTTTTTAAAACATCAAAACTGTAAATATGCCATGTTATCTATGTGAATTATTTACAGATGTGAAACATTTATAATATGAGGTTATAAAAGCATCATGAATAATAACTATAAAAGCTTTATAAAAGTGTCTGAGAGTAAAATGTATAATTGTTTTATTATTGTTATTATTGTAAAGTAGTTTTAGATGAATATACCGTATACATGCACTAGCATGGCATTTCAAAGTACTTCAGACCAAGTGGCCAAGTTTGATAAGGTGATATTACTGCTCTTTAGGTGGACTCAAAGTTCTTGGTTGGTCTGGGTGGTATTCTGGTCGTAGGCTGCTCTGTCATGGCTTCAATGGGTTTCTATGCCTGGATTGGGGTTTCGTCCTCACTGGTCATCCTGCAGGTCGTACCTTTCCTGGTGCTTGCTGTGGGAGCTGATAACATCTTCATTTTTGTTCTGGAGTATCAGGTATGTTAGGTTTAGGTCTTCACTCTTATTTTTCTTCTCTTTTTGTTGTTTAGCTTTTGACATACTTTCTAGGGTCATTTAAAATCTTACCAACCCCAAACTTTTAAGTGAATTGTACCATTAATTCCATTTGAGAACTTATAGATAGATCCACTACTATGAGTATAATTTCATAAATTATCCTTTCTTTGTTTTTTTCATGTCTATTCTCTATCAGAGAGACATGCGCAGGCCAGGAGAGTCGAGGGAGGAACACATTGGGAGAGTTCTTGGAAACGTGGCTCCCAGCATGCTGCTTTGCAGTTTGTCTGAATCAGTTTGTTTCTTCCTGGGTGAGAATCTCCTACTGATCTCAAACTCTATTTCAACCCCAAAAAACACAAATACGAGATATTTCATTACCTTTATGGATAGAAACCGGGAACATTATTATATTGTCTGACCTTTACTCACTGATGCATGTCAGCGAAACATGATGCAGTAATTTTAGCGCCATCACAAATAAAGAGAGATATGATTCATGTGTGGTACAGATAATAATATACGTTCGGCTCCCGAATGAGTCACATACTGTATAAGGCAGTCACTAGGTTCAGATTAATTAGGAAACATATACGGCTGATTAAACACACTGTGGTTGTCTCTTTGCAGGTGCTTTGAGCACTATGCCGGCAGTGAAGTCTTTTGCCCTATACGCAGCACTGGCTGTGCTCATGGACTTCATTCTGCAGATGACTGCCTTCGTGGCTCTGCTCTCACTTGATGCTCGGAGACAAGACGCAAATCGATGTGAGATAGCTTGCTGCGTTACTGTTGATACTCCACGCACGTCCAAACCAAACCAGGGCATCCTGCTCCCATTAATGAAAAAATACTACGCCCCAGCACTGCTCCACCCTTTCACCAGGGTATTAGTGGTACGTTCCTCCTTCAGTGGTATTAGCATGTTTTATCAACTACAGCAACTTTTAAATGCGCTATGTAAAATAAATGTATTATTAATAGTGGCAGGGTTGATTTTTTTTTGCTGGATTGACCTTTATTTTTATAAAATGTAATATCCATCATGGTTAGTCCTGTCAAATGATTAATCATAATTAATCACATCCAAAATATGTGTGTACTGTGTATACAGTATTTACACTGCATGTATAAATATAAACACATGCATGCATATATTTAAGAATAATGTTGTTTATATATTTATATATTTGCATGTATCTATGTATACAGTACATATTAAATATAAAACAGTACACTCACATTATGTAAACAAAAATGGTGATAAATCATTAAACATTTTACAAGCTATATTTTAAAAAGAATAAAGAACAACAATTTTTGTGTTCAAATGTTTATACATTTTGTGCTGTTTTCCAAAACAGCCAACCTACCACCAAACGAAGTAATTAAAAGCTTGTAATTTTGTCAAAATAGACGTTTTTATTAAAGATAAATACATAAACATGTGCATATAACTTTAACAGCACAAGGAAGACGTTGTATTTGAATAATATACGTTTACAATCTAAATGTGGCTAAAAGTGCCGACTGTTGAAGAAACACTCACAAAATATAACATTCACAAAATGTTATTTTATTTCTTTTTTTAAAAGCCAACACTTTATATAAAATCTTTTATATGCTTGATATGCTTTTTATATGCTTATATAACTATTAGTAATTGCTTATTCTTATTATGTCTTGTTCTCATAGATAATGGTGTTCCTTGCGATGTTCTTTGGCTGTGTGTTCCTCATGTTCCATGTAAAAGTGGGCTTAGATCAGGAACTGGCCATGCCATCTGTAAGTACAGAAGTATTTAAGTAGCCTGTCAATATGCCAATTAAAAAAACCTTACAGTTAATAAATTATCAGTTACAGTGCTAACTTTCTCTCTTTATCTGTGTTTAAATATTTTCAGGACTCCTACATGTTGGACTACTTTGCATACCTCTATAAGTATTTTGAAGTTGGTGTGCCTACATATTTCATCACGACCAAAGGGTTCAATTTCACCAGTGAGGAGGGCATAAACGCAGTGTGTTCGAGTGTGGGATGTGACCAGTTCTCTCTTACCCAGAAGATCAGATACGCCACCGAGTACCCTGAGCTGTGAGCACTATATATCTATATAAAAAGCACCATATACAATGTAATCCACAAGTGTACATTATTTAAATACAATTACAGTAATGCAATTTTGTCAATTCAAAAAATATGTAAAAAAAACATTGGATATGGGATTCTTTGATATGAGAGATACATATAAATCCAAGGCACTCGAATACAGTGAAAAAATTAAAAAGCCTTTATTCACATGGCTTTGAAAACACGGGCAAAAATGTTGGGCTTAATTCTAATCTGTAAAGTAGCATATGTGAGCACTAATATACTGTATTTGGTGTTCTGGTATAGTACATCACTGCTCTTTACCTCACAATACCAATCACATCAGACCTTGAACTTCCAGATTTGTTATCGATCTTGAGAGTTCACCGTGACACGGTCCTGTTAAGATACCATGTATTCATACAATGAGTTTACAATGAACAAATCACTATATATAATGCTGCTGATTAAAACTAAAATCTTGCTGATTGCTCTAGATCTTACATGGCTATCCCAGCATCCTCCTGGGTGGATGACTATATTGACTGGCTGAACCCTGCATCCAAATGTTGTCGTCTCTATACGATGGGCCCAAACAAAGATGAATTTTGTCCTGCCAATGAGAGTACGTCTTTCAATATAAGTTTACATTTAAAGCCTTGTTGTTTATTATGTGTTTGTGTGTTTTCATGCAACATTCTTGGAGAACTAAATATGAACTTATTTTGACAGCGGGTTTCTTAATGTGTGCCGAAAAGTGTATGGATAAACCCGAAAATGGGGTTCTGCGCCCTAGTGTTGAGGATTTTAACAGATTCCTGCCAGACTTTCTTAGCAACAGACCTGATCTACAGTGTCCAAAAGGGTAAGAAAAACAACTAAACCTGACACCTGGAAGATTGCACAGAATTAATGCTTGAAATAAAACGCATTCTTTCCTTTCCAGTGGTTTGGGAGCTTATGATAAAGCTGTGGTTAGAGACAATGAAACTGGGGAAATAATAGGTAAGATATATGAATAAATTCTATGTTTGGTCAATTTGCATTCACCTTCTAAAGCAGTGGTTCTCATCCAGTAGACCACGGCCCATTTGGGACCACCAAGATTAATTTAACTTATTTAAAGTAAGACAAAACAAGGTTATTTCTCACTTTAATTCACCCCTTCATGGTTTGGAAAACCTAGTGGTTTAATTTTTATAATACAAGTCCTATTCTAGACCTAGAGGTCTATGAAAAATTCATTGGGCATTTTTATAATGAATATACATTTTTCTAGTTATGCCACGCATGAAATATATTCCTTATCCTTAATTCTCCAGTAAAATATTAACAGTTGGAAAAGTCATGAGGTTATTAAATATTGCTGTGAAAAAACTTGTAGTGAAAACGGTTGAGAATCATTGCTTTATCAATTTGCAGTCTGTTTTTCATCTTAAAATGTAAGAAGAGCAGTTTCTGGTTCATGAGTAAATTATGTTGTTAATATTACTAGATGAAACATTAATGTTTTGCTCTATAATATCAGTTAAACACTGTCAAATCTCAAAACTAGTAAAATTAGTTATGTTGCTAAAACGTTACCAAGCCACATCCCACTAGAACAGTTGTCAAGCAAGTAAAATCACATCCTTGTGGTAGTTGTAGTCCTTATTAAATGACTTATTCGCAGCGTTTGAAGTATGACTGTAATATTTGTTAAAATATAAAATATATGTGACAAAGCCACAGTCTCTAAAGTTTACTCAGAAATTAAGTTTTGAGACGTACAAACAGCTCAAATAAAGCACATTTAATTGTTAGCATCTCGGTTTTTCAGCATCTCGGTTCATGGCCTACCACACTCCTCTGGTCAACTCTCAGGAGTACACGGGGGCACTGGAGAAGGCCAGAGAACTGGCACGTAACATCACGCTGACCATGAGGAACATCACAAACACCTCTGACAACTTTGAGGTCTTCCCATACACGTAAGTGTCCACTTGCAGTCTTCCCTTATCTTTCTACATTTGCCACCCTCACCCTTGTTGCTTCTTCACCCGGATAAGATAAGAAGCGATAATCAGTTCATGTAATACTATTGAACGATAATGTGTCCTTGAGCTACTTCATAAATTGCAAAACAGCATTACGGTTCCTAGAGCTACTTCATATTTTTCTGCCTACTACACAATATTGTGTGCAGCAGGGATGTCACGCACCTCGTTTGAAAGTGCTTAACTGAGCTGAATTTGTACTTTGTTGTGGACTTAAAACCACAAACTTAAAAGTATATTTTTAAAAGTGCACTTTAAAGGAACACACCACCAAAAAAACAAAAAAAGGCTAATTTTCCAACTCCCCTTGAGTTAGCATCATGCTCAAAATTGAGCAAAGAGCTTGGCCAAAGAGCGACGTCAATATGGCTAGGAACTTCCTAGTAATCTAAACTTTTCATTTTACACCAGTCTTAGTACTCTTTGTAACTATATCAAGTTTTAAATATCAAAACTCTTTGGTCATTTTTGAGCATGATGCTAACAGTCTAATCAGATTCAATGATCTATGCTAAGCTGCAATTGCTACCGCCAGCCCCAGAGATCGGCTGAATGGATTAAAAAGTGGCTTTAGGAGAGTTGAAAAATGAGCCTATTTTGAGCCTAGGACGTGACATGTGGCCAGGTATGGTTTCCCATACTAGGAATTTGTGCACACACACAGCAGTGAGAAGTGAACAACCTCACACACACCGTGAACACACATTGCTGCGGTGCTCGGGGAGCAGTTGGGAAACGGTGCCTTGCTCAAGGGTCTCACCTCGGTCTTGGTATTGAAGGTGGAGAGAGCCACTGGTTATTCACTCTGAACCAGACTTGTTCATTTAAGAGAGGCCTCTTTTAAAAAGTGCACTTTCTCTTAGCGCTGACTCTCTGATTTATGTATTTTTTTTCGCAGTGTGACGTATGTGTATTACGAACAGTATCTGACCATCGTGGAGGAGGGTCTGTTCAACATCGCCGTGTGTTTGCTCCCCACGTTCGTGGTGTGCTGTATCCTACTCGGCATGGACTTGAGATCAGGCTTTCTGAACCTGCTCACCATAGTGATGATCACCGTGGATACGGTTGGCGTCATGACGTTGTGGGGCATCGACTTCAACGCGGTGTCGCTTATCAACCTTGTGACGGTGAGTGGTTCAGAGAAACTCTGTATGGTCTCCATGTTTGTACTTTATAAATCCAGTGACAGTAGTCAGGTTAACATTCTCATTTTACTGTGGGTTTGTTTTTCAGGCCGTTGGTATATCGGTGGAGTTTGTGTCTCATCTAACACGCTCATTTGCTCTCAGTATTCGCCCCAGTAAAGTGGAGAGGGCAAAGGAAGCTACAGCTAACATGGGTAGTGCGGTGAGTACTCACAACTTCCTCGATTGTGCATTAGTTCATATGTCCAGGAGTTGTGTTGTTTCATGAGTGTTTATGTCTCTTTGCCAGGTGTTTGCCGGAGTTGCGATGACCAATCTACCTGGAATAGTGGTGTTGGCATTTGCTAAAGCACAGCTCATCCAGATCTTCTTCTTCAGACTCAATCTGGTCATCACTTTGCTCGGCATGGCCCATGGCCTCATTTTTCTGCCCGTGGTGCTGAGCTTCTTAGGTATGTCGCGTGGTGCTCAATCCCAAAAAGTTTAAAGGGACTAGTTAGTTTTAAGTAAGTATTGTAACCGTACTGGTTTTAAGCAAATTTATATTCCAAAAAGCAAATATGAAATTGCATTTGTCATCCAAAATGTAAGTTTTTACACAAACTACACACACAAAGCTAAACTAAGGGGCAAATATGCGTTTGCCATTTCCAATCTATGAAACACAGACATTTCCTGTGAAAAATATATCGGAAACATCTAGTAAGTATAGATAAGAGAGAGGGAGGCATCAGACATGTCAGAGCACAAGTTGGATCCAAAGAACAAAAAAAAAAAAGAAAGAAATTTGCAATTTGCTTATACGGTCCAACAAGATGAGACAAAAGGAAATAATTTTTTGTAATTATTTTTTTGACATTACCATAGACCACTTGATTAAATAATAAAAGCAGCACAATGATGCAACATTGTAGCATTCTAAAGCTTGAATAGTTGACGTGTTGTTTAGAAATAAAAAATTAGGAAATAATAGATGCCTAATATTAGCACAATGCAAAATAATCTATTATACAGTTTTAAGTATTATTTATATAATATGGTCGTGTTTATTAAAATGTTCAATTTTAATAAAATTTTTATTTTTACTTTTGTCATTTTAGTACCTTAACTTCAGCTTTTTCATCTTATATTTTATTTTAGCTTTATTTTTATTACTTGTATCAATTTTAGGGCTGCACAATGATTAATAACAATTAATCGCATTCAAAATAAAATGTATGTATATATATATATATATATACATACAAATAGATATTTTTAAATATATGCATAATGTGTATTTTTATTTACATAATAAATATAAACACATAGTATGTAAACAGAAACAAGAAACTTTTTGCAGCCGTAATTATATGAAATTACAATGAAAAGAAGAGTTCGATTTAGTTAACAATAAAAGATGTCATAAGCACTAGTATCCCACTAAACACATGAAACAACCAAATCAAATCTGTTGTATTAGAACAGAGTTTGGTTAAACAAAACTTCTGTCTGTGTTGCTCAGGTCCCGGTGTAAACAACGCCATTCTGCTACAGATGCAAGAGAAGAAAGCCAAGGAAATGGAACTCAACAGCAAAGCTGCATATGACAACATTAACTTCGAAGAAAATGAAAAGTCGAAGGGCGAAATCTCCATAGAGCCGTCATGTCCAGTAAAAGCTGACTCTATCCCCCAGACCACCCAAGAACCCAGTGAATTTGAAATTGCCATTTTGTAATTTAAGACATCTCTTCATTTACCTCTATTATTACACTGAATTGGTAGTATGAGAGATTCCTCCAAATGAAGGGATCACCTGCTATTTCTTACACTGCTGCATGTGAGACCAGAGGAGAAAAAAAACTACCAATTACAGGCTCAGATACATTATAAGCAGAATCCCATCTTGCTCTGTCAGCTCTATGCCTCCGTAAGTGGACACGATAGTGTTGCGTTACTGCTGATCACCTTCAGATGTTCATCACCATCATTTTTACCGGTCATTATCTTTCCCAGGTCACACCTGACATAAAGAGATAACGCATACAAATGAGGAGCTCAATTCCACTGTATTAGAAATACAGAAATTAGTACAATAGTTTTGAATAGTTTTACTTTTTTATTGTGTAATATTTGTTAAATGGTATATTTAATTTTGTTGTTTAGGTTTGATATTGTCATTTTTGCATGTAACTAATTGTCTTGTTGAGGACAGAAACACAACTCTAAAAAGCAAACAATGCAACTCAAATTACACTCCAGTATGAAGAGCATCTGTTCTTGTATTATTAGCATTTACTGTAATAATATTAAATGCACTGTGTGTATTTCTACATTCTGTATAAATCCATTGAACGTTCAATATTACCTCAATAGTTTAATATCTTAACTTTGCATTCAAAGATTACAGTTTACTGTTAAAGTAAACATTTTTACAGCAGTTTATTGGCTGTGTGATTGTAGACAAACTAATAATAAGTTCAGATGCAATGAACCTTTTTTGTATGTTTTTACAAGGTAAATATTTAAAAATATATCAACAGATAAACACTGTCAAAATAAACTGAACTGTCATATTTTTGCCTTGTATGAATATTAAATTATTTATCAAATATTCAAACACACAAGTTCACATTACTGGCTCCTATCATTCATAACATTCTATATTAAACATTTATGCAATTAAAAACAGGTTTTTTTACAGTCTAACTTACACTCCATAGACTAAGATTTGATTTAGTATGTGTTAAATCACTTTAATGAAAACAACTGAAATTAATGTCACAAAGCACCTGCAATAAAAATGTGCAATTCTTCTGTTCACACATGCATGTACCCAAAGACTTTAACCTAGAAATCTGCTGCTCTCTGGTCAATACTGCTGCGTAAGGGAAACTCTCTCACTCACACATGCACTCGTTCACTGGTGCAGAGTTCACTATGGTCAAAGGGGATATTTGGAGAAAAACAAGGGCCGAGTCAAATTTATTGTATCTTTTACATATTAATTAGAATAGCTATCAGCAATAAAATAAACAGCCCAAACACATAAGTCTATAAAGATAAACCTCTAAAGACTGAAAGACTCTACTGTGTATCTTGGCTGATTTCTTTGCTCAATCAAGTTAAAAAAAAAAACATTGAGCCCTCTGCCATCTAGTGGACATTTGTGGTGCTGTCACAAAGTAAACTATACATACCTCAAGAGCACATTGTGCTTGTTATTCTCTATATACACACATAATATACAAAAAAATTATTCAGTTTAATGACTAAATATAAAAAAATTTAAACTATTTTTTAAATGGTAACTCTGACTGTCGAACGGACCACTCCAGAACCTGACTAATGAAACGGCAGATCTGTTGAAGCATCTTGTTCCCTTATGCATGAAATAATGTCTCAAACTGCAGGAGAAGCTATCACCAGCCCGATCTCACCCATACAGATTCATTTGATTTTTGCTGAATCGTACGCATTTTATGAGTTGCCAGTTCATATTAGACCGTGTTGCCTTTGACCCAACGTCAGTAATTCGGGACCTCGGCAGACGTCCCATCCAGAGGTCAGCATGTAAGAGGCCTCTGTTCACGAGCCTTCAAACTCACTCTCTTTTTCCTCCTAACAGAGACACTGAAACAACAAAGAAATATGGTATTTAAACACTGGTTTATAAGTATTTACAGTTGGTCTAAAAGTACAATAATTTTTGTTAACTTTTGTTTTTATTGATGATTGAATGGAAAGTTGATTTGACAAATTAAATTAAATCTATCATAGAATTGGATTTGTTCCCCCTTTTTCATGGGCAAAACATAGTTGTTGAAAGAATATGTCATATTCATTTGATGCTATTACATTTATTTACTTTTTAAATGTGGTCTGACACTTTTGGACAACAAAAAAAAAAAAAAAAAAAAAAAAGTACTTTTGGAACCAAAACAACAAACAAAAACACAAAGCATAATGAAAAAAAAATTAAAAATACAAAACAAACAAAAAGCCAAACGGAACAGACAAACAAACAAAAGCATAAAGCAAGACAAAGACAAAAACAAACAAACAAAAGTGTAAAGCAAAACAAAAGACAAACAAACAAAAAGATAAAAAAAACAGACAATAGCATAAAGCAAAACAAAAAGGACAAAAACAAACAAAAGCATAAAGCAAAAAAAACACACAGCCGAAAAACAAACTAACAAAACAGGCAAAAACAAACAAAAGCATAAAGCGAAACAAAACAAACAAAAGCAAAACAAAACACAGACAAAACAAAAAGCATAAAGCAAAACAAAACAAACGCTAAACAAAAACAAACAAGTATAAAACAAAACGCAGATGAAAAACAAAACACAAGCAAAAACAAACAAACAAAAGCATAAAGCAAAACAAAACAGAGAGAGAAAAAAAAAGAGAACATAGAAAAAAAAATGCAAAACTTAACACTGCACTCGCACCTTGTGAAACTTTTGTTTAGTTCATACCTTTTTGGTTGCGTAACCATGCATTTCCAAAGAACAGCATAGAGGGCTAACAGAAAGCCTATGAACACTGCTGCAGCAATTGCACCTGCAAACACACACACACACACACACCTGTTACACTGCTGTCTGAAAAACATCTCCTGAGATCAGTAACACTGATATACAGTGCGACAGGCTGCCGTTTCGTTGTCTGTGCTTCAAAATCATTGGTATTTCCAGTAAAAAAAAGAAGCAGCCTGGACACTTTGGTACTGTTAATAAACATCTATTTATGAAACATCACAGCTGCTCAGGCATGTGAAAGGTCAAAGGTCCCACTAAATGGAAAAGAACAGTCAGCTTGTTTTTCATTAGTGTTTTGCATCAAGGAGAATAACCCTGAGAATCAAGACATATACGACGTACAGATATTTGGTGTAACGAGGACTCGGAGAAGGTGGAAAATTCCAGTAATAACTTGGAAACCTGTTAGAGCCTGTGAGCGGAGAAGCTGAAACAGAGAAAATCCTTTACATTCTCTTCCACAACCTGCTCTTTAGATTAGTCAGAAGACTAATCTCTAACGACAGATCAAGTATTCATGATCAAAGGATTAGTAGATATTTCTGACAAAAATTAATATCAGTTCATTTTAAGATATTTTAAGTCTCAAATTGTGTGGTCAATAAATTACATTCTCATAAACATTCAGTTTATATTCTGAATAAATGAGCTCTTTATTTTACTCTGTTTGATAACAATTCAGCAGCTTCCTTTCTCACAGACCCACATACTCTCAAACAATTCTCAGTACAACCAGATTGCTTTTTTTTTTTTTTTTCTCAATGAGTTCAATGATATGTTTACACAAAATAACCCCTTGTTGTTTCTTCTGGGCAAAAGGTCAAACAAGTTGCGAAATCAAGTGATTAATTTCACACTTGATTTCCACTCTTCTCTCAGAACATGAAGAGCAAAAGACAAACGTCATGCACTGGAGAAAGAGCACAAAGAGCAGAGAGGTCACAGATAAATCATGTTTTCCAAAGGTTTTGTTTTGACAGGTCTTTTTTTGTGGAGGAATAAGTCATGTGAGAATCATGCTCAAAACTAAGTTTTAAGTCATAAAAACCTCTCTGTCCGAAAAGGAGAATTTGGATGGATTGATAAGAAAGATATAAAATATATATATATATATATATATAAATTTGTAAGTAAATGGGTAATGAACAAGGCAGGACTAATGAGAGGTGTGCAAAGAGTGAGGAAGACAATATTAAAAGAGGTCAGGCTGGTCAGATCTCGGACAGGTTCAGGCTGTCATTTCTGTTTTAATGTGTGGTTTATCTCAGAGCTGGCTGCTTTGGTTCATGGCATAGAACTCATTATGTTTTTTGTGAACACCTAAAGAGAAAATGAAGTGAGAAATGTGTGTTGTTCAAAAGTTTGGGGTCAGAAAGATATTTGAATGTTTGAAAATACATCTCTTGTGCACACCAATGATGCTTTTTGTAATCACAAATACAAGAAAAACACTAATATTGTGAATTAAAAATAACTTAATTTAAAAAAAATACTTTTTTATATTTTTAATATGTTCTATTTTTTCATGTTTAATTTATTCCTATGACGATAAAGCTGAAATTTAAGCATAACTACTGTTATGAACTATCACATGATCTTTCAGAAATCATTGTAATATGCTGATTTGGTGTTTAATAAACATTTATTATTCCTATTATAAATGCTGAAAACAGCTTAATTTTTTTTGAAGAAACTTTTTTTTTATTATTATTCTTTCTTACATTAAAACAAACAGAAATGAGCATTTATTTGAGATAAATCTTTTGTAACATTATAAATGTATTACTTTTCATCCATTTAATTTGCCCTTTCTAAATAAATGCATAAAAAAATACATTAAAAAAATAATAATAGATAAATAAATAAATGAATCTTACTGACCCCAAACTTCTAAATGGTAAAAAAAAAGTGGACTCTGTTGTAAGTGTCAGAAGTAATACTGAGACTGTACCTGGTATGATTCCACTCTCTCTGTTCATGGGGGTCTCAGCAAGAGGGGGTGGACTGCTAGTTGCTGAGTCTTTAGAAACAATGAAGATTATGTTAAAGCATGAATAAACAAACTCATTAACATGATGTAATTAAGGTTGTTTGGTGTACTACCATTTCTGTTAGAGTTGGAGGACAACCATGAAGACACTGGGGAAACTATCTGGAGAGAAAACAAAAGACCATTCAATAAAAAAAAATTATAATAATAACAGTTGGGCTTGATTTTAATATATAAGAACTAAATGAACTGCAAAAAGTGAGTATTAATTACCACATTTACTCATTCTCAAGTAAAGGGGGTTAATAAAGGCCTTCTGAAATGTGTTCTGAAATTTTTACAAAAAAAAAAAAACATATTTAAGACCTTTATAATATAACTCTGATTACATTCATCTGAAAAATAAAGTCATGTACAACAAGGATGGCTTGAGGGGGAGTATATCATGGGGTACTTCTGGGTGAACTAATCCTTTAAATAGGCTATTATAAGACTATGATTAGGAGGAGTTTAAATAAATATGCATAGGGTAACATCACATAAGTAAGCGTGGCTACATTTTGATGGATAACTGCAAAGACAGCAATGATTTTTGATCTTAACACCTGTCTGTGTGGATGCAGCATCACTCTAGAGTCCTTGTAGACATTACCTATTACAGGTATACTTCACACTTATTCTGTGACAGAAAATGCCTGGTAATGGAGATAAAGTCATGTGATTCCAACATAGCAGCTCCCACAGGACCTGCCCCACGCAGAGTCAAGTATTTATCAAATCTACACCATTTTTTTATTTATCTGCCAAATGTAGTAGCCATTTCTTCAGAGGTAAAACTGTGGAAAAGTCACTTGTAGCTCTGTAGATCCTATCCAAGCACTGAAATGTGACAGTGAGAGAGGGGAGCACTGTTGTTTAACAAAGATAAGAAACTATGCCATGACTGAAAGTTTCCAAAACATGCTGGAAGACAGGAAATGAGACAGAGAGGGGGGGGGAAGCAAGGGAGATTTACTGTTTCCCTAAGAAGTCTTGCTTCTCAAAAATTTGATCTAAACGCGGTCTCTAAAAGTATAACTTTACTTCACTGAATACTAATAAAAACCAGAGTAATACACCTAATTTCAACATTTGCTATAAAACATTATTTCCCTTATCTTATCTTAAGAAAAAAAAAGCTTGTAAACAGGTGGAGCATTTATAAGAGATGCCACTGTTTGTCGAGTGTTTGGTGGTACCTGTGTGAGATTGTGGTCCTGTGGTTCTTCATGAACAGTGCTGCTGTTGTCTCTCACCTCCGTCCACATGTTTTAGCGCGTTTGTGTTTCCTCCCGTGAGCATCACGAGTCGCCCAGAATAAAGAGAGAGCAAAATTCCAAACGAGGCTCAAACAAAACAATGTAAAATGCCCCTTACCTCACTTTTAAAATGGGCGGGGGTAAACTCGTGGGCGGGGCAACAATCCAGCCATCCGCCTCTACTGTTAAACAGAACCATTCAGATTTAATCAGATAATCTTGTTAATCAACTGTGCAAAACGTTATTCTTGACCTGTCTAGGCAGGCGTGAATTGCATTGAATGAATGAATGAATGAATGAATGAATGATGCCATTGATTGGCAGTCAAATATCGTCTGCATTTAAAAGGTGCCACGGAGGGAAGGGATGATTTTTTTTTCCCGGGGATATCTATTGAAATCTCGTCATATATGATTATATTATTATGATTTCGGAATATTTTTATTTTTGTTTGTTTGACACAAGGTTGCTGGAAGCGTTTGTCTTTCACGGACAAAATAACAACAATATTTTTAATGTGCAATATCCCTTTAGCACATCAAACACAATGTGCTACATTTGAAAAGGTACATTTAATTGCGTTACACTGCCATCTAGTTGCAGGAACCCACTGGTGCATTTTGTGTAAAACTGATTGTTGCATTTAAAATGTGTTCTTTAATAACAGAAATTATTTCACTAATATTAGATACTACTGTTATTTACAAAATATTTATATATTTACATAGCAATAATAATAATTATAATAATTAACCCCCTTCAGTGTGATTATGTAGCTCCTGTTAAAGACAATTTTTTTCTTTTCTTAAATTTGATACAAAAATGATTAAGAGAGACATCAAGCAAATGTTTATGACACACTGTCTACACCATCAGGCAAAGATAGATTAATTGCTGCAAGTGACCCATTACATCAGTTTACTTCACAGTTCTGCTTATGATGGTCTGACATCAGAAAAAAGCAGAAATGGAAGAGTAAGAAACAGCCCTCGACCACAGGCTTTCACTCTCAGTGACGTAAACACATGCACCATTATGTAAGGCCAAAATTACTGGTTCTCCCTGCTGAAGCATTGCTAAATGTAGAACAGTCAGGCTCTACTTGTATGTCTTGGCCTTGGGCAACAAGCATGTAAGCTTTTTTTCTAGTGAAGTTTGAGCAGGTGTCGATCAGTCACATTGATTGATTGTGTAAAGAAGTGAAGTGAAATAGTGTTTTTAGCTGATATGATCACACTCTCATACAGAAAAAAGAGAGCTTTCACTAAAGGCAGAACCTTATGGTTAAAAAAAAAGTAAATCCTTCTACCTTATAATATGTTTTATATTAGTAATTAACTTAATGGTACATGTCAGTACTTTAAAAGTGCAGCTTGGTATGTATAAATTGTTATAAATGTCATAAATGTCCCACCCCAGTTTTGTACCCATTTTTAAGAGTTTAGAATATAGTTCTGCCCTTGCTTGACATCCTAGGATAAAATAAAATTACAGATACTTAACATCACTTTCAAACATGCAACATGATTGTAAAATATTCACAAGATGTGAGCATTATTGTCAACACTGTCATTGTCTTATGAAGATCATCTCTAACTCTAACTAACTTTTTTTTAGAGCCACATCCGTTATGAACAACACCCTGCTGTGACCACAACAAATACAGTAAGCCCACTTTCTTGTATAGTGCAGACAGATAACCTAAATGTGTCCAGAAGTTTGCATGCCTGATTATTTGACTGAAAAAACATACAAACAAACAAACAAAAACAATCATTTTTATTGAATAAATAATTTTAAGAAGCAAAATAAATGTTTAAGACAAGGTATCAAACCTAATTACGTTTTTAAGCAAATATTTGTTTTCTTGTTATATAACATTTTGTGAGGTTTGTGTTTAAACATGAAGAATAAACAATTCAAAGTTGATATTTTAGCCCAGGGTTCACAAATCTTGCCCTGGAGGTCCGATGCACTGCAGAGTTTAGCTCTCACCCTAATCAAACACACCCGAGCATGTTAATCAGTGTCTTGAGGATCATTAGAAAATCACAGGTAGGTGAATTATATCAGGTTTGGAGCTAAACTCTGCAGTGCATCAAAATTTGAGAAACCCTGTTTTAGCCCATTTGACCCTTGCATGAGGATACAAATAATTGCTTATAAGAAGCAGCAGGTGGCAGTATTACATAATTTCTTATGTCATCCACCTCAATGCTGTCTGTCGCTGTCATAAAGTTGTGCTCCAAAACAGGATGCAAGACTGCAATCATAAACACATATGTATATGATAGTTTTATGACACCTATGGCGAGTTCAGACTGCACGATTTTCAAAGTAGTCGCGTCACAGATCTTTTCACACTGCATGACTATCTTGAGAGAGAGAATCGCCATTCATCAGCAAGAACGACAAATCAGCGTACAGAGAGGAAGTGCAGAGGCTAACGGATTGGTGTAAAAACAACAACCTGTCTCTGAACGTTGACAGGACAAAAGAGATGGTTGTTGACTTCAGGACACGGAGAGATCACTCTCCACTCAGCATCGACGGCTCTTCTGAGGAGATAGTCAAGAACACAAAATACATGGGTGTCCAACTGGAGGAGAACCTATAGTGAGGACAACTGAGAAGATCATCGGGGTCTCTCTCCCCTCTATCGAAGACATCTACACCACACACTGCATTCGCAAATCCACCAGCATTGTGGCTGACCAGACACACCCCTCACACTTGCTCTTCGACCTCCTGCCATCTGGAAAAAGGTATCGAAGTTTTTACCCACAGGCCATCCGTCTCCTCAACACAAAGAGACATGACTGACAAATACACACACACACAAATCAGTCAGACAAACTAAATAACATTAGGACTGAACTGATAAAGGGGCAGTGGTGGCCTAATGAATACGGAGTTGGACTTGTCACCCAAAGGTCGTGGGTGTGTGTGTCTTTTTCTTTCCTTAGAAATAAACGCACATATGCACAACACACTGATATACAACCATCTCATAACTGTTCGTACCTACCTACCTACCTGAACTACTACTTTGCAGTATTTGCACACTCTGCATTTTTCTTTACAAATTTGCACGTGGACTTTGTCGTCTATTGTTGTCTCTTTTTTGTATAGAAATTTCTCTCAAACATTGTTCACAAATCAGTCTAAATGTGTGATAGTGAGCACTTCTGCTTTGCTGAGATAATCCATC
>JAUCMS010000145.1:14932187-14945027 GCA_032357445.1 Enteromius radiatus | reverse complement strand
GAGAAGTTAAGCAGAATGTTTACGCAGCTATTTTCCATATTAAACAACAAAAGTATTATTATTAATGAAGTCTGCTTCTATTCAGTTTATTTAAACTTCATTTGCAGTGTTGTAGACTGATGCATTTGCCATCTTCCTTTCTTTCTCTCTTACGCAGGGCTCAAGACGTGCCTCTGGAAGTCTTAAGACACAGGGAAGCCAAATGGTTGGATATGTTGAACCACTGGGACAAATGGATCAGTAAAAGATTCAAGAAGGTAGGCACTGCGATCAACATTCACTAGATTCTTCGGTCCGTATTATTTTCCACTGCATGTTCCCAGGAACAGATCAGTGATATAAGATGTTTGCCAATGCTTTGCATGTAAGCACTAGATCTGAGAGAGGGGGCATAGGTACACCAAGCCGTGAAAGCATGAGGAAATCATCTCCATACATCAGGGCTTGGGGCTTTAAATTATGAACGTGATCTTCCTTCTCTTTTCTTCCCCTTCTCGTTTTTTCCTCTCATTGACTTGCTCAGACAGTCCCACTGCTGCTTGGAATAATTAAAAACCTCAGCAGAATGACACAATGACACAGCCGTTCCAACGCAGCCCTGTCTGGACAAGCCTAATATCGCATCGCCTCTCCTTATATGGTCTTCAGTGATGTGTGTATCTTTTAGTCTGAGTCTTCACCTCTGTTTTTCTCTCAAGCTGTATAAAGCTTTCACTGGGAGTGAGGCATCTTCAGGTAAAGACAACAGAAGAGTTTTGCCAAAGGATTTCTTAACCGTCTTTTGTTGGCCTTTTTGTTTGCATGCCTGTGTAACTGTGTGTGCTCGTCCTTGTGTCACGCAGGGTTTGAAAACAATGACACGCAATTCTAGGATTGGGGAATGAGAACTGATTCTTACTGAAACAGATGCATTTTGTGACATTTTCGTGGCAAATCCAGAGTAATGTTATGAATAAGATTAAGGAGAAATAGACATTACTACTATCTATCTGTCTATCTAACCTAATACCTGCATGCTCGTTTTCACCTATTTTTGCATTTACTTTTACTTATCAGTTTTACATTTGCTTAAAAGCACCCAAAGATGACCTCAAGGCATCCTATGTGTAGGCTTTCTTCTTGTAGAAGAATATTGAATTATTATTAACCCTTAAAGGTAATTATTTAATAGTGATACTAAAGCTCTCATTCAAAATTAATTTTTTTTTTTTCTTCATACTGTGCTTTCTGTAAGTAATGCAAAGGCAATAAATGAAAAAGCTGTTTTTGTTTTTTTGGGGATGGTATCTTGCCTTTATTGGTCACATGTAACAACAAAACCAGTGCAGCCAGTGTCATGTGACAAGAATCTTTAGGGAACCCATATCATCATGTAGAATCAGAACCAGCATAGTTCAAATGTTAAAACACAAAGTGGCATTTGTGTAAAGGGAAACTGACCTACTTGTGTAATCATAGTGAACGCATGCTGGTCACTGCTTATCTGAATATTTGTGTGTCGGTGTGTGACGTTCAGACCTCTGTCACCCACAGGTGCGACTGCGATGTCAGAAAGGAATTCCGCCATCATTGCGAGGCAGAGCCTGGCTCTACCTGTCGGGGGGAAAAGTGAAAAGAGAACAGAACTTTGGGAAGTTCAATGTGAGTAGGGTGTATACATGACTATAGCTGATTTGCAAATGTCACACTAGAGCTTGTTGTATCATTTTGCATTTCTTTTAACTCTTTTCCCTGCCAGCGTTTTTTTTTAAAAGTTGCCAGCCACTACCAGCATTTTTGATGATTTTCACCTAAATTTGACGGCATACAGAATATTTTCTGCTATGTGTTAATGAACATATTATATTTTAAAATAAAGAACCAAGGCTCAGCTTTCAAACAAAAATCCCCCCGATTTTATTATATCTTTATGTGTTCATGTTTTATCATCACTTGAATGCAGATCGGTTTAATCAAAAATACAACAATTTGGACCAAAAAAAACTGTGAAAAATGCATTTTTATGAAAATAGTGCATTTTTATCAAATTACTGCATTTTCAAGCAAAATAAATTCAGATATCATATTCTTTCACCTGTAAATTATTGTATGAATTATTAAGATTGCATTCAGTAAACAGAACACACACACACACACACACACAAGCGTTCATGCACACACACACACACACACACACACACGTATATACATACGTTTACTCACACACACATTTAGGTGTATGTACCTATACACACATACTCTTTTTATATATAGATCCCGCACACCCACACACATACATACATATCACCAGGTTATTGATCTATCCATGACATAACTAGAGAGGTTTCTGTGTCTGTAAAGGGATCTCCATCTCTGACTAGCTTAACTTTGTTGCGATCAGATTCAAAATGGTCAAAACACAATCTACATGCATGATCTATATATATCATCTATATCATGATCTACATCATCTCTGATCCTTCCGTTTATGATGATCGTCGTTTTATTTGAGCCAGTAGACCAGGGAAGTCCTGTAACTTATTCAGTACATGCACTAGGGCTTTCCTTACCGTAATCCACCTAAAACAGGGATTGACATAGAAACTCGTCAGTGGCGGGGAAAGAGCCCAAAATTAAAGTTAAAGCCCTACTATTTTTTAGAGGTTTTTATACATGTTAAACTTGAGCAGTGTGAAATTAGGCCACAAAAACACATTTTATGACTATGAATAAAATGAACCTGTGTTTCTGGGACTGTTGAACAGGAGCTGGATAAGATGGATGGAGACCCTAAGTGGATTGATGTGATAGAGAGAGATCTACATAGACAGTTCCCCTTCCATGAGATGTTTGTGTCCCGAGGAGGTCATGGGTTAGTCAACACAATTTCATATACACTACCAATTTTGTACCAATAACTTTACGAATTCTCTCCTGCTCTCAAAGCCTGCATTTATTTGATTCAAATACAGCAAGAGCAGTAATATCGTAAAAAAAAAAAAAAAAAATACTATTTAAAATAACTGATTTATATTTTAATATATTTAAAAATGTAATTTATTCCTGTGATCAAAGTTAGCCAGCTTTAAAATCGAACAAATAAATTACATTTTAAAATATATTCAAATTGAAATCAGTTATTTTAAATAGTACACATACTGTAAAAATACTGTTTTTGCTGTGTTTTCACTTTGGATCAAATAAATGAGGGTTGGTGAGCAGAAAAGACTACGTGTAAAAATCTTACTGTTCAAATATCTTTTGACTGATAGTGTACATGCATTTGTATTTATATTAGCTAGTTGCCTATAAGCATGCCTATTATATACATCTTGACTGTTTATTAGTACACATTCTGCATAATCCTGTTCAACATTCCTAATCCTTCTCAATAACCTTACAAATAAACAACTACCTTACTAACTATTAATAAGCAGCAAATGTATTGTAGTTAATGGTAATAAAAGTTTTTGATGTATTTTATTTCTGTTTGTCTTTTAAATGATATTTTGTATGTCCTGTCTGTTTGAGCAGGCAGCAGGACCTGTTACGGGTGTTGAAGGCGTACACCCTGTACAGACCAGATGAGGGTTATTGCCAGGCTCAGGCTCCTATAGCAGCAGTGCTTCTGATGCACATGCCTGCTGAGGTACAGCGCGTTATAAAGTTGTTTGCAATGTTTAATCTAGTGCAGGGGTCATCAGATTCAGTCCTAGAGGACCAGTGTGCCTGCAGAGTTTAGCTCCAACCCAAATCAAACACACCCGAAGCAGCTAATCAGAACTTACTTGGTATATCTGAAACTTCCAGGCAGTTTGTGAGGCAAGTTGGAGCTAACCTCTGCAGGACACCGGCCCGCCAGGATCAGATTTGATGACCCCTGTTCTAGTGCACATTCTCATTAGCATCAGCATCAGCAGCTGTAATGCTTGATTGATTTTGTAATTGTTAAAATTTTTGTATGTTTAACTGTTATTCAGGATGCATTTTGGGGGCTGGTTCAGATTTGTGAGAAGTACCTCCCTGGATATTACAGTGCAGGCTTGGTAAGACTTATAAATGTTATTTATCAAATCTAAACCAAAAAAGGGAAACAGGAAGTGCTTGTGAGATCTAGGTGACATTATACGTAAAGTTCATTATCTATTGCCTGGTGACAAGTGAATTATGAAGGTCCTGCATTTTACAACCGTGTAATAAAACACTGAATGATGAGCATCGTAAACGAAGACCAACTATTGTGAACTTAGTTTTAGGTAATTGAAACCTCATCTGTGTTCCTCACACACACACACACGTTCTCAGGTTCATAGTTTGCATTCTATTCATAGCATTCATATCTGAGGTTCCCTTTTTCAATCTGCAAGCATTGAGTCATGTTTCCTGAGATGAGAAAAATATGCTGTTGGAGCCAGTAAAATTAAAACAAAGCTTCATTTGTTTTTGCTCAAAGGTGATGCAAGTATCACAAATGTAGGCTAGTAAATTACATAGCTCTGGGCAAAATTAATTTAGATCTAATTTACGATCCTTCATGCCTTTCTAATGTGAAGTTGCTGCTGGAAATATAACTTGTTATATAATCTTAAATGAAGGGCACTGTTTCCTCCAAGACAAAGACGACAAAAACTGCTACCCTGATGTGTGTTGTTTGTGTTGTAGGAGGCCATACAGTTGGATGGAGAGATCTTAAATGCGTTATTAAAGCGTGTGTCCCCTCCGGCATATCGTCATCTTGAGAAACACAAGATAGAGCCCATCCTCTACATGACGGAGTGGTTCATGTGTGCATTTTCCAGAACTCTACCCTGGGCGTCTGTGCTCAGAGTGTGGGACATGTTCCTGTGTGACGGTGAGATACACTTACACACATTACCACACACAGCTTTGTCTTCTTCTTTCTGACTGCGTTTTCTTTGCTGTTACAATAGGAGTGAAGATTATATTCCGTGTTGGGCTGGTGTTGCTGAAATGCATGCTGGGATCTCGTGAGAAACTGAAGGCTTGTCCTGGTCAGTATGAGACTATGGAGCTTCTCAGGGCCCTGGAGCCACGATACATGCAGGAGGTCTTTATCGTACAACAGGTATCATATGCTCTTTTGTACTACATTTGGGGATTGAGTAGACCTGATTTGATTTTTTTGTAGTTTTCTTTGTCTTTTTTTACAAGATTACAATCATTTTTTATTACCATCACAACCAGTATTTATTAATTGCTTTATTAATTCATGTTTTGAACATAAGTAACTAAATAACAATTGCATTAAAACTTTAAAGTTTTTCCCATTAATAATTATCATTGTTCAAATGTAAGGGGTCAGTGATTTTATTTATTTATTTATTTTAAACAAGCTCATGATAATCTAGGCTACATTAGTCATAAATACTGTAAATAATAATATATATATATATATTATAAACACTATAATATATAAAATATTATTATATATTATAGTGTTTATAATATAAAATATTATTATAATGTAAAATCGTTGTTTTCTATTTTAATATACATTAAAATCTAATTTATTCCTTTGATGCAAAGCTGAATTTTCAGCATCATTACTCCAGTATTCAGAAGGATCATGTGACACTTGAAGTAACTGGAGTAATGTGTGATGAGAATTCAGCTTAGCATCACAGGAATAGATTAGATTTTAAAGTATATTCAAAAAGAATCCATTATTTTATATTGTAAAATCATATGTATTATTATTATTATATTTTTTTTTTGTACTCATGATTAAATAAATGCAGCCTTGACAAGTGTAAGACTAATTTGAAAAAACAAGATCCCAAACATTTGAACGGTATTGTGTATATATAATCAATTTTTTTAGCATGATTATTCCAGTCTTCAGTGTCACGATTATTCTAATATTGCTCGAGGCACATGTATTATTTTAAAAGTTGAAAACGGCAACAGTGCTGCTTAACATTTTTGTGGGAATTTGATGTTTTAATACATTTTGTTCCAAGAAACCACATTTTTGTAACATTATAAATGTATTTACTGTCACTTTTGATCAATGTAAGGCATTCCAGCAGAATAAAAGTATTAATTTATGTATGAATGTATAACTCTGCACAAGTATAATGATAGATGTGAAACTAAAGGTTTACCTAATCACTAATAAACAATCAAATGTTCATAGACCCATATAATGTGAAGAATTTTGCAGATAAAAACTAAATTAACATGAACAGTGCAATACATTAACTGTGAACACTGCTGGGTGCTATTCTTTAAAGACCCAATAGGTGGTGCCATTTATTTGCATTACTGGATATTAAATCTATAACTCACAATAAACTATATTTATTGTTATGTAGGAACTCTTACTTATTGATGCATTTTATTTGCATTATTTAGTGTTTATGAGCATGTTGTTGGTGTACTGTTCAAAACAACAAAGATAATGAGGATGATGAAGTTTATCTTCTGTTCATGCAGATATTAGAGCTGCCCATATCTTCCCGGGATGTGGAGCGAGAGCACCGTGTGCAGCTCAAACGCTGGCGGAAAACTCATGGCGAGCTCAGCTACAAATCTCCTCCCAGAATGCACGGCGCTCACGCCATCATGTCAGCCGAGCCCCACACCCGCCAAGACCTCCGGCAGAAACCCACCATCATCGTCCAGTACCCCCTGCCCTCAGACACTAAATCCGAATTCGCTCGCGACAAGAAGAGAAGCACTATCCGAAAAGCCCCCACTTCCACAGTGGACATCCCAAACCCGTACGCCCTGCCAACAGACCCCAAACCAGCTAATCAAACACAAGCCTCAAGCAATCAATCCAGCCGTCCTCCTCCATCACTACAGCAACCCCTCCTCACTACACCCTCCTCCGACCCACAACCTCCTCCGCCATCTCCAAAGCTCTCTCGCACCCCACCACCTCCTCAACCCTCCCCAAAACCCAAACCCGCACATTCCACCGGGATCCCCGCGGTCACCGTCCTACAACTCTCTCTGCCTAAAGACTCGAGCAACACCAACAATTCGGCGCATCTGACAGATCCTCCACCCACTACAGACTCCGCTCCACCTCCTCCACCTGTGAACGGAAACTCGGCCGATGCTCCCAGAGTTCCCGGTTTACGTAACTCATGTGAGAGCGTGGGATCAGAAGACACGTACCTGTAGCTTTCCAGGTCAGCATTCAGGGAGAAAACAGTATTGGGAACCAGCATTATTCATGAGAACAAGATGGGAGGAACAACTATGAATGTATTTTACATTTTTTTTTGGGTGAGGTGACAAGAATTCGTCTTTTTTTTTTTTTCAGTATTTTGTGCTCATTAGTGTGAAGAATTAATGAATATATATATAAAGCTTAATGACAAGGATCAAATGACTTAAAGACCTCTGAGATGTCATTGTGGAGTCCATGCACACAAACCTCCTTTTTTTTTCTCTCGGTGCTGGTCCATAATTGATTCCACAGTCTTTGTGTTGCAATGTTAAAAAAAATCTGACTGTTCTTCCATTTATTTCTCAATCATAAGCAGATTTATAATCTAAGACGTTTGGCTTGTTATTGTGTTATTTGCTGCTTATCAATATTAGGTCACATTGCAAGAGTTGATAATGTCTTACATTCACTTACAACTGCCACTATTATACTTTTTCCTTTTTCAATAAACAGTTCAATGTATCCCGGTCATAATAAGTGCAGATTGGCATATTGTGTGTCAGTATCATGTCTGTTACCAGTAACTACATTCAAATGTGAGTGAAATAAAAATAGTTTTTCAAACTTTATTAGAAAGCAGTTAAAGGTGGAAGCATAAACTTTACTTTTCAGAAAAAAATGTTATTTGTATGTGTATAAAAGCTTGACACTGGAGTTGTACCTTTGAAATTACAACTTTATACCTTTTAAGAGGTGTGTATTAGCTCTTTTGAGAAGCATTTTGGTGTAAATAAAGTACAAATTTGTCCCATCAAGGATATTTCTCCAGTGGCAAGCTGTACAATTTTTCACCTTTTTCTGTTTAAAAAAAGAAATAGGAGTACTTTCTTCTGATTTTTATAAACTACATAGCTTTAAAAAAAAATAGATATCATTTTTGAGTGTCTCTTTAACACATCTGATGTAATTATTTCATTGCTAATATAAGAAACTTATGAGCGTAAACCTCTCATCTCAAGCCACCAGGTGGCGCACGTGCCCTACAGATCATTAATTTTGTTTGCTCAAATGTCAGATGTTAACCTGTTTCATTGGGAATTACTTGTTCAGTCATCGTCTGTGAAGAGAAGTGTGTTACACAGCTGAAAGTGCTGTTGTTGTTTTTTGTTTGTTTGTTTATCACAGACATGATTACATTATATTGAGGGAGTCATTTATATTTACATTGCATTTTAATAATAACTAAAATATTCTAATTTTTTCAGATTTTCAGACGCAATTTATCATTTGAGATTATGGGAGCACTGTTTTTTTTAACTAGCTAATGCTTACAAATTACTTTGGCAAGAATTTTGATTTGTATGTATAAAATATATATATAAATATACATGTATATAATCAATCCTCAACAACTGACTGTCGCCTATAGGTAGATTTGTACAAATAAAAGCACTTCTAATAAGATCTTGTGGAAGTGTTCTTGTGTTTTAGAGACGCCGTCTTCCACCGAGTCACAGAACGTGTCTGTTTTCTGTCACTGCTGTGCTTTAATTACCGTAAGGAAAGCCATCAAAGAGGATGGTGTAAGCTGAAACCTTAATGCTCTGGGTCATCTGCGATGGCCTGTGCTAAGAAGCAAATTAGAGAGTGCCTTGCTTTTTTTTTCTGGCGGAGGTCTAAACCCATGTCTCTGGTCACAAATTACCAGTGACAACTGCCTGCCTGCTTGCCTGCCTGAGGTCAAACTACAGCTTTGCTCAAACTGCTGCTTAAATGCTGACGATACATTCAATGCATACTCACATACTAGTCATTTATTCCTTCAGCATAATTTCTCCAGGATCACATGCTCCTTCAGAAATCATTCTAATATGATGAAATGGGAATATCAATACTGAACCGTTTTGCTGCTTGTGCAGCTCTTTTTTTCTACAGTCTCATGCGAGACAGGAAATATGTACCAGCAAGTACATATTACTGCGGTTTCGATTAATAAAGCACAATTACTTGAAAAATATCATGTTATGACTTTAAAACTATTTTAATATGCTGGGATGTTTGAAAACCGATGCTTTTGAATGTTGGCTTCACACATCTCCAGCATATCTATAGGTTTTCATGGAGGGTAGGTTTGTTCACGAAATACAGAGATGTACTCCGATTTGTAACTACAGTTTGACAAAACAGTTCAAATCTGTGTAAAAGGAAGTTGAAAATACAACAAATGCATTTTTATACCAGTTTTGCATGCATGTGTTAACACTATCGGGTAGGTTTGAATTTTTTCCAACACGACTAAATCTGTGTTTTAGCGCCACTCAGCGGATATGAAACATGCAGTAAGGTCAACAGTAAGGATCGTGTTGCACAAAACCTGCTGTTGAGAAACAGACATTTTTAAGCTGTGTATCATGATATGACACTTCTCACTTCAGCCCAAGGTGTTACAGGTTCCTACCTGTGAAAAAAGACAGACGTGCCTCAGGATAATACCGCATATTTCTCTGGGTCTGACTTTATCAAGCGGTCCTCAATCGCACAGGCGCCTAACAGCTCCATTCTTCATTCTGGCCGATTTGACCTGCAGACAGAGAGAGAGAAAAGATTTCTGTGGGAATCCTTGGATGTAAATTCCACACGTCATGAAAGGATTTCATATATCAACATGACTAACCATGAAGAGAATCATCACTCTCATTCACATAATGAACAATTCAAAAACATGATCAGTTTTTAGCATTAGATGAAGCTTCAGGAAGATGACGTTTTAGCTCTCATAAAAACCTGAAAAAGAAGCATCGTTCACTCAGCTCTTCTAATAAAGTCCATCAGGTGTCTGTCAGTCAAAAAATCAGGACATTTGATGGACAGGACAGGATTCTTGGAGTTGGAGACTAAACACAATGCTGTGGTCGAAGCTAATCTTTATTATGACACTGAAAAGAAACTCTTCTTTGTTTCTTGTCATGGGTGGGATTATTGTCTGAGATCACAAGAATGATGTAATAAGCCAGATATGGTCAGAATATAAAGTTATTATCCTTATCTCTCAAAGAAGGGTATTTCTGCAGGGGGGGCTGCAGGTTTTGGCTTTATCCCCACACAAACACACCTGATCCAACTAATCAAACTCCAGCAGAGAGCAGGATAAGCACAATCAGATGCAAGAAAGCATCTCTGGAATCTCTTGATTGTGTTTTCCAACGATTTGCTCTGTAATAGCTTACATATGAATGCCTGGCTGATTTAATCAGTTTTATGAAAGTTAATATCAATTAAAGAGTTTATACAATAATCATAATAATAATGGGAACATTTGACAGCGAAGTTTAGTTTAAGATGTTTAAGAATGACCCTTTTTTTTAGCATTTATTAACATTGTGTTTTTGTTTAATTCTATAAATAATAAAATATGCTATATTTATGTTATAAAAAACATAATCCCCATGTTAATTAATGCAACTTTATAAAAGTTATCAAAATAAGATATAGTTTGACTATATACAGTGCACTTAACATAATATTTGGTAATATCCCTTAATAAAATTGTTCATATTAATTCATGGTGAATTAACTTTTTATTTATTTATTTATTTTATTTTTTTTAAGTAAATATTTCTCACTGATGTTAACTAATAAATGAGCAATAAACACCAGATCATTGCATCACATAACTGTAAAAAATTTACATGGATACTACTACCACTACTAATGATGAAACATCTTTATTTTATGAAAATCTTTATGAATTACTGTTGTCTTGGTTTAAATTGCTCTGATGATAGGTATGCACTTTTTTTTTTCCAGCTACTTACATATAAAATCATTACTTGTCACAGTTTCTGAAAGTTGAAGAACACACCAAATCAGCAAAACCATACACTAATTTTCGGCCTGTGACTGATAATTTCATAATACAGCTTTCACAAAATTTGACTTAATATTACGGCCAAGGTGTTCACAAATGTTTGCTTTTGAGAAGTGTTTGTGATATTTTGAAAGCAGCGCTTCATTTTGTCTTTTGTGCATGCAATTCTTAGATTTGTGTGTAAAATTTAGAGGAAAAAATAGTTTTCAAATTCTTTCTTTTTTTTCTGTGTTAAAACTATATATAAAAATATATTCACAAGCTGAAAACCTTGCTTTGATATTTGTTGGTGTTGGTATTGCTTTTCAAACTCTCTTGGTTTCACAAGAATGTTGTTTAGAGCCTCCTGGAGAAGATGTTAACTGCTGAGACTGTCCTTTCAGCTGTATGCAATGCATCAGACTTACTTTGAACTGATTATAAATGCCCATCATGAAGAGCAGTGCTCAAAAACACAAGTGTGTCAATCTTCAGCTTGACACTGAACACTTGAGTTGTCACAGCATGACAGCTCCTGGCATCATGTCTGTCTGTGCCAGATAAGAGAAGTGATAAGCAGAGGAAGACTCCTGAAAAAAGCAATTCATCAGCGCCAAAGGCTTCAAAAAAACATGCAGGGACATCCTCACACCAGAGATCAGGCCTTAGGCTACTGATTTAAAGTTATGAGTCAAAATATTGCCTGGAAATGAATTTATTAGCTTTTAGCTACAGAGCTTCACATCCAGTAACTATATAGTGTGTGTGTGTGTGTGCATGCTTGTGAAGGTGATGAGTAACACACATATGGTAGATATCAGTGACATGAGGAGGCGCAGACGCCCTGATGTGTGCTCACACTCCCTGTCTCCCCATCCTGTCTCCATGCTCCCCAAAGAGACTCCATGCAGGAACTCTACCCTGTATGTTAGTACTCAAAGATGCTGTGCTGGTGGGGTGTTTGTGTGCACTTTTTTTGTCTAAATGTGTGTTTTCATATATACAGTACTTTAACCAGCACTGACATTTATGGTGGGCACTTCCTGCCAATAATGTACAATATTACACAACATTAGAAAATACACAATACTATTCCAAAGTTTGGGGTCAAAAAGTAAATAAACGAATAAAAATAATTAAATTCAGTATTCAGGAGGTCATTCATAATGTTAATATTAAAATATTAACATTGTGGAAGTAAGCCTAGTGGCATTTTTTCAATGTTACTTCATTTCGCTGACGTTTCATGCACTAATTTGTGCTGGATTAGCTTGTCTGCTGCTATGTTAATAAGCCCGAGTTTAGATGAACTAAAAATATTTTCTACAATGTTGTAAAATTGCTTATCAAGATCACTTACCACCTTCTTCAGTAAATGTGATATGTTCATTTAAGAGCAGTGAGAGGTTCTATAAATTTCTTTAGCTTGATTTAGGTGCATTAAATGCACAGATCCATTATATTGACACATCCAGTATAGTTGTTCTTTATAATCAGGGGCATTAGTCAGATTTGTATGAAAACATCAGGGGCTAATGGACTTGTTTGGGGGCTCACTTCATGCTCACATGAGGCCGTGGTGGTTGGACCTGTATCCCTCTAGGGGCCCTTTTAGCCCCTTTTAGCTTCTGGGCCCTATGCAGTCTGTCCCTATTTCCTGACACCCCTGACAGCAACCTTAATCTGTTTGTCAGTCTTTTTAAACATAAGTGTTATCCTGTGAGTAATCCGTGAGGTGCGCAAAAAGTTTAAAATAGTTATATAATATAGTTAGTATAGTTTATATATACAGTATATATACAGTTATGTTCAAAATAATAGCAGTGTTTTTTAAAACGTGAGTAAAGCTCAGAATTCTTATAATATTTTTATT
>JAUCMS010000145.1:14900112-14932087 GCA_032357445.1 Enteromius radiatus | reverse complement strand
CATATCATGATGCTTGCACTACCATGCTTCACGGTCTTCAGAGTGTACTGGGGCTTTAATTCAGTGTTTGGGGGTTGACTGACAAACTGTCTGCGGCCCCTAAACACTGAATTAAAGCCCCAGTACACTGTGAAGACCATGAAGCATGGTAGTGCAAGCATCATGATATGGGGCTGTTTCTCTTACTATGGTGTCACTATGTGTATTTTAAAATACATGTTACAATAGAATACAGGTTTTGATTAAAAAAAGCATTAGAGACTTCTTTAAACACACAATTATATAAAAATGATTTAATAGATTATAGTTGAACATTTTTATATCATCTTGATTAATTATCAATTAAATTAAAGCAGTATTACTTAACATAGAAGGGATTTTCCCAGGCCTACAGTTATTATTTTTCCATTCACTAATTTCCTTTTGAATTAAAAAAAAAACGTTTTATTTTTTCTTATTCAGTGTGAATATCTGTCATATAGGATGGGATGTTTGTCAGCGTGCAGTGAAAGTGTAGAAGCTGTATACAGAAAAAGCTGTATCCTGCAGGACACAAAACAACAGTCTCTTTTCCTTTTTTGAGCTTTTACCTGTGTGGCACAAATTGTACCCCTTTATCCTGTGTTGCTGGTTGTGTGTGTGTGTGTGTGTTTGCAGAGCAGGAAGCTCCTACTAGTCTCCTGTGTAAAAACAAGCTGGCAGAAAGATGTCCTCCGGTCACATCAAAGTAAACACACACACAACAGGGGAAGTAAGCTCAGACCCACCTGGGTCAAAGGTCACCACAGTGGCATTGTTGGGAAGACAGAGCGGATACTGAGTGGGCTGTGACACATACAGAGAAGCTCTTGAGTGTGTGTGTGTCTGTGTATGTATTAATAAATACAGTGGCCCGTGAGAATAGGAAATACACTGTGCACTAAATGCAGATGCACTAAATCTGACTGCTGCTATTGACAAGCAGCCAAAGTGTCTCATCCCAACTGGCTCCTCTTCTTAAAGATGCTTTGTTTAACAATCGGTCCATTAATCAATGAAACATCCTGCGATTGTGTGTTTTGGGGAAGGTGTGTTGTGCATTTGATATGGGTTGGTTTACAGTAGAGGATACTAGTATCTAAATTAACAGGTGAGATGCCCAAAGACAATGATGATACATTGTTCAGAGTTCCTGTTTTTTTGCAAAGTTTTATTTTTTTGCAAAGTATGTGTGTTGCTTAACTTGCTGTTGTATTTATTCTGTGACAAGAACTTTATATATATATATATATATATATATATATATATATATATGCAGATTTATGTTTAGGAGTATTATTATTGTTTTGTGTCATGACCTTTGCAATGCCTGTGTTAATATAATATAATATAATACATGTATATATGAGCAAATATAATAAATTTTCAAAAAATAAATAATACATTAAGAAATTCGATCTTATTGTTAAATGTTATCAAATTATTATTATTGTTGTTGTTGCTGGGTTATTTTTCTAATTTCTTATTACTTTTATACTTTAATAAATATTATAACAGTAGTTTTATTTTATATACTGTATAGTTACATTATATATATAAATACATGATGTATATGTATGCATATTTATACATACACTACCGTCCAAAAATTTGGGGTCAGTAAGATATTTAATGGCTTTTAAAGATGTTTCTTCTGCTCATCAAGGCTGCATTCATTCGATTAAACTGTAATATTGTGAAATATTGTTTTAATTTAAAATAACTGATAATAATAAATCATCATGTTAGAATGATTTCTGAGAGGAGCATGTGACACTGAAGACTGGAGTAATGTTGCTTTGTATCACCAGAATAAATTACATTTTACTGTAAAACATATTCACACAGAAAACAGTTGAGTTGAAATAATATTTCACAATATTAGAGTTTAATCTAATGAATGCAGCCTTGATGAGCAGAAGAAAAAACAATCTTTAAAAAACATTAAATATCTTACTGATATATATATATATATATATATATATATATACAGGAGCTATGACCTGCTTAATATTAAAACAAGAGCAGTCAATGGGAAGTTTCCACTATAATAAAAGAAATGTCTGTGTGTGGATATGAGCACAGAGTAATGAAAGATTTAATATTGAAAAGGTGAAGGTGTTTCCTGCTAGCATCCTTCCCATATGCTCATAATAATTTTTTTTGGCAGATGTGCTGATCCGGTCAGTCATTCAGCTTCATAATTTTATGGCGATTCAAGATGTGTCCACAGGTGCACTCTGCCTCTCATACGCTCTTTCCTTCCGTTATAATCAGATTGTCTATAAACCCAATACTCTTTTTTTCCCACTGATTATAGGCATATGCCACTGAAGTCCTTGATTGAGCATGTGGGTCCAGCGTGTGCATATTTGACTGCTTTGAGGTCAACTGTGCATAAGATTTCATCACACACACAGATTGTAAGCACACATGACCATATTAAGACATACCACACAATGCCCAAATTGCAATCAGCGGAGAAATTGTCTTTGATGTCAATCAGTAGATTGCCATTAGAGGTCAACAAAATGAATTGTACTGCATGCATCCGCACAAGCACACACTTACACAAATACACACTCGCACAGTTGTGTGTTATGTGATACCGCAGGGTTTCATCTCTGTCGGTTGGAGGTTTCCCTCATGCGGCTCTGTTCCCCAGAGGAAAAATCCCATCACACACTTCAGCCTGCAGACTAAACTGTGAGCAGGGCAAGATAACTTACACAACCGTGTGTGAGAAAACAAGTTTGTGGCTATAAGTTAGATGTCAGGTTTCGTGCGGTTCAGGTTTGCACAGATGTTGCCATGGCAGTGAGCCAGTTCTGTGATGTCATCATCATAGAGGCCCATACCTCCTCTATAGAGATAAAACACACAGATTAGGAGGAAATAGAGGTAAAGGACAAAAAAAGAGGAAACTATCTGATAACAGACATAAATTTAACATATAAAATTATAAATGTTAAACAGAGTTACGAGTTTAGTCATTGCACATTTTACTTGTCAGTATGTATGTGTACTTTTTCATCTTAAATATAGTCTTAAGGTCTCATGACCGTTTTTTAACATTTGCAGGGTGTTTCTGTCCGTTGATATGCAGTTGCTAGGATGTTCTGTGTATTTTGCTGTTGCTAGGGTATTTTTTGAGTGGTTTTTATTTTTGTGGAAGGTTTCTAGTGTGCAATTGCTAGGGTATTCAGGGTTTTTTAGTGTTGGGGATGGCTTCTAATGTGTTGCTTTGCTGTTGTTAGGATGTTTTGAGTGATTTTAAGTGTTGTGGGTAGTTTATTGTGTTACTAAGCATGTTACTATGTAGTTGCTAAGGTGGTCTGAGTGTTTGTTGTATGTGGTTTCTAGTGTGTGTAATTGCTAAGGTGTTCTGAGTGCTTTTGGTGTTGTAGATGCTTTCTAGTGTGTTGCTATGCAGTTGCTAGGGTGTTCTGAGTGCTTTTAGCGTTTTAGATGCTTTCTAGTGTGCTACTATGCAGTTGCTAGGGTGTTCTGAGTGCTTTTAGCGTTGTAGATGCTTTCTAGTGTGTTAGTATGCAGTTGCTATTGTGTTCTGAGTGCTTTTAGTGTTGTAGATTATTTCTAGTGTGTTGCTATGCAGTTGCTAGAGTGTTCTGAGTGTTTTTAGTTTTATAGATGCTTTCAAGTGTGTTACTATGCAGTTGCTAGGGTGTTCAGGGTATTTTTTGTTTTGTAGATTATTTCTAGTGTGTTACTATGCAGTTGCTAAGGTGTTAAGGGTATTTTTGTTTTGTAGATACTTTCTAGTGTGTTGCTATGCAGTTGCTAGGGTGTTCTAAAGGTTTTTAGTTTTGTAGATGCTTTCCAAGTGTGTTACTGTGCAGTTGCTAGGGTGTTCTGATTGTTTTAGTGTTGTAGATTATTTCTGTGTGTTACTGTGCAGTTGCTAGGGTGTTCTGAGTGCTTTTAGTGTTGTAGATGATTTCTAGTGTGTTACTATGCAGTTGCTGGGGTGTTCTGAGTGTTTTTAGATTTACAGATGCTTTCTAGTGTGTTACTATGCAGTTGCTAGGGTGTTCATGGTGTTTTAATTTTGTGGAGGATTTCTAGTGTGTTGATGTGTAGTTGCTATTGTATTCAGGGTGTTTTTAGTGTTGTAGATGATTTCTAGTGTGTTGCTATGCAGTTGCTAGGGTATTTAGGGTGTTATTTGTGTTGTAGGTGGTTTCTAGTGAGTTGCTATCTGTTGCTTGGGTTTTGTGAGTGCTTTTAGCATTGTATGTGGTTTTCTGGTGTGTTATTATGCAGTTGTTAGGGTATTCAGGGTTTTTAGTGTTGTGGTTGGTTTCTAGTGTGTTGCTATATTTAGAACATTTAGTGCATGGACTAATGTGTTACTTTGTTGTTTTGAGTGATATTTAGTGTTGTGGGTAGTTTAGTTGCTAGGGTGTTTTAATATGTCTTCTTTTGGTTTCTAGTGTGTTGCTATGCAGTTGCTAAGTAGTGCATGTTTTAGTGTTGTGGGTAGTTTCTAGTGTGTAGCTATCTTTTGCTGGGGTGTTCTGTGTGGTTGTGGTGTTCTGTGTGGCAGTTGTCTAGTGTATTTAGATTTACAGATGCTTTCTAGTGTGTTACTATGCAGTTGCTAGGGTGTTCAAGGTTTTTTAATTTTGTGGAGGATTTCTAGTGTGTTGATGTGTAGTTGCTAGTGTATTCAGGGTGTTTTTAGTGTTGTAGATTATTTCTAGTGTGTTGCTATACAGTTGCTAGGGTAGGGTGTTTTTAGTGTTGTGGTTGGTTTCTAGTGTGTTGCTATATATTTAGAACATTTAGTGCATGGACTAATGTGTTACTTTGGTGTTTTGAGTGATATAGTGGTGTTTTGAGTGATGGTGTTGTGGGTAGTTTAGTTGTTAGGGTGTTTTAATATATCTTTTTGTGGTTTCTAGTGTGTTGCTATGCAGTTGCTAAGGTGTTCTAAGTGTTTTTAGTGTTGTGGGTAGTTTCTAGTGTATTAATATCTTTTGCTGGGGTGTTCTGTGTGGTGTTTATTATTGTGGATGGTTTCTAGTGAGTTGCTATGCAGCTGCTAGGGTGTGTTGATTGATTTTCAGTGTTGTGGGTGGTTTCAGGGGTTGCTATCAATTGATGGGGTGTACTGAGTGTTTTTAGTATTGTGAGTGTGTGTGTGTTGTGGGTAGTATTCTAGTCTAACACTTGACATTTGCTAGGGTGTTCTGAATGGTATCTAGTGCGTTGCTATGCAGTTGCTGGGGTGTACTGTGCATTTTGTAATGTGTTGCTAGGTTGTTCTGACCTAACCTTCTTTTGTGGTTAGTGTTGTTGGTCTTTTTTATGCATTGGAATGCATTTGATAAAGTCTACAGAGCGTTTTAGTGCATCGCTAGGGTATTCTGAGTTGTATTAGTGAGTGTATATGCAGTGACTAGGATATACTTAGTGGATTTAAAATAATCTTTTCTTAAGTAAGAGAAGTTAATATTGATCCGTATTAAACAAGAGCCTTTGTGGTGTTTTCATAATCTCAAACATGCCTGCAGGGCTCAACTGGGCACTTAAAGACTTCCAAGAGTAATTTGTAGTGGAATTGTAATACTAGTATGCAGTTAGTGTGCTTTTGAGTGTGCATTTCCTATAATTAGGGTGTACGAACTGTGTAATAGAAGAGTATTGGAGCGTATGGGTGTGCACTTTGAGTGTAATGGTTCTCCTCCTAAAGGAAGTCAAGGGTTGGGTTATGGCCACGGGAAAAAGAGATGAATGACACTGGAGAGGGAGAACCAAGGGTTCTTCTCATTCCCAATATATCTGAGTCTCTGCTCGGTAGACTTGATTTATTATGTAATGTTTAAATCTTTTACATCATTGCATGATATTTTATTCCAGTTGATGGCTTTGATTTATACTTTTTAGTTTCTTATTATACATTGTGAATAGATTTTTGTTCTCTCCCTTCCCTTAATACTTTGTTTTAATTCTTTTTAAACCTATGATCTATCTATTTATGTCACTTCTGTAAATTGCTCTGAATTTTAATTTATTCATACATTTACACAGGAAACACTGAGGCAAAAGAGGATGTAATTTGGAAATTACACAAAAATTCGACAATTTAATATCAATTAAGCATTTCAATTCTCTTCCATTCGTTCCAACTCTGCTTCTTTCTCTCTCACGTTCTCACTCTTTTTTTCTGTTCTTTTTGGACTTGTGCCAAACCTAAATTGGTCCCTTATGCATAAGATAGGGGGCAGACGTGGAAGAAGTGGTAGCTCATGTAATGTGTGCAATGCATGTGTGTGGAAAAACAGACACACGTGGCGTTGTGTGTTGACAGGCCTGTTCATTTTTGACTCTTGCTCCGTGTGTGGTCATACAGAAATTGCAGAGGTCTGTCTATGCACTAAATGTTCATTTTCTTAATCAGTATTTTATCTTTTCGTCCAGTAAAAACATCTGAACATACCTAAAACAAGACCAGTTTCCTTGAGAAGCAATACTGCCCAAGATAATAAGTGTCTTTTCAGGTTTCCTTTGCATTATTTCTTGAGAGAACATTAACCCATCATCAGCACCATCATTGTAACCATTTAGTCTTATAAGTCACAAACACACGCACACACCCAAAGGTTAAGTCAGTCAGAAGAAAAGCAGCAGAGTTAGCAGGTGTGTTGGGGCTTGTCTTTGGGGCCCCATTTTCTGACCTCCTGTTACAAATTACCATACAGGTGAGGGGTCAAATACAACAGAAAAGAATTCAAATCAGTGTGTGTGTGTTGGGATGACCCTATAAGCTGCAGGCATTGTGGCGTACACTAAACTGAATACTGTGACAAAGTTGAGGCCAATTTGCCCTCCAGCTCTCCATCTCACTCAAAACTTTCATTAAGCTGCGTCAAAAAGAGAAGTTTGGGGGAGAATACAGGTCATAGCATGTCTGTCCCACAACCAATAGCGGATTCAGTTCTCACTCTGAGCATTGGGGTCAGAGAAGATAAAACAGTGTCATATTATCGTTTAGGAAGTTGCTTTTCTCTTCTGTTTGTTTCCTTGAAAAATAGCTTTAGACCGAGTGGAAAACTTGTTAGCAGCTTCACGAGAGGAAATGACAGTAGAGCAGTGATAAATTTCAATAAGGGAAAGTATTTTATCATGATTTATTGAATTAGGGTGAACTGTGACACACTTTCCCACACTCTCGTGCAAACCTACTGTCATTTACAATCATCAAAAATAGCAGAGTATGCAGAATTATGAAAAAGTATGCACCCCCATGTCACTTACTACAAATTTATCAGTGTATACTTGTCTCTAGACAAAACAAACTGATTCTGTCCACTCTCTCTCTTTCTTTGTCTCTGTCACATACACACACTCTAACTCTCTCGTGCTGTTACTTCAGTTAGTTCTCCCATCCTGCTATTGTTCCCACAATGCCTAGAGGTGGGGTTCTGTCCTGTTTTCAGCACTGACCCTTAAACTCAACTTCATTGTGACTCGTTATTAGAACGTGCACAAGTGACAAACTGTGATTTGCTGTGTGTGAGAGGCGTTTGGTTTTATGGGTTGCTTCAAGTCTGGCCTCGTTTAGGGAAAAAAACTGCACAAACTGTGGTGGAAATGTCATTGTTCACATTTTTTTCACATGATGTTTGCATTAGGTTATTTTGACAGTCCACTTTAGACATTTTACTAACCATAACTACGTAACTTTGCAGCTACATGTCAATTTACTCTTTTATTATACTGCTGTGGTTAGTAGAATAAGTTGACATGCTTGCAAAATAACAACGTCTTCTGGAGACCTTCAAATGAAGTGTTAGCAGATATTAAGCAGACAGTCTACTAATAATCTAATGACTGGAAAGCTGACATAGTTGCAAAGTTAATTAAACAGCAAAATGTCTAACGTGGACTATCAAAGTAAAATGTTACCTTACATAGATTTTTTCCACATCTAATATTTCATATTTCAAATGTTTTCTTTGCAATATGAATTCATGTGTACAAAAATAAGCTTATTTAAACACTCTCAGAAACAAAGGTACAAAAGCTGTCACTGGGGCGGTACCTTTTCAAAAGGTACACTTTTGTACCTATTAGGTTCAAATATGTACATTTTAAGCACTAATATGTACCTTTAAGGTAGCAATATGGACCCTTTGGGTACAAACATACCTTTTGAAAAAGGTACCGCCCCAGTGACAGCTTTATACCTTTATTTCTGAGAGTGAAGGAATATTTCATCCCAAAAATGAAACAAATAATAATAAAAAAAGAACTCTATATGAAAAAAAAAATCTCAAAAATATCGACACAAAACACTAAGAATTTTCTCTTTTTAACAGTCACCTTCTTCTTCGACTTATTCAACTTCCATTTAAAGAGGTCTCTTTGTTCCAAGATGTAAGTGTGCGCATGTGTATGTGCGTGTGTGTGTGTGTGTGCTTTAAGTACTCATTTATGAACAATAACCGTGTTAGTAAGAATACTATTAGTAAAAGTGAGATCACTTTGGCTGATAAATTTAGCTAACAACTCATAGACAGATAAAAACAATTCACCATTGTGCTAGGTTAAATATTTCAGTCTCTTATTGTTCATTGTCCAATGTCTTGTATAAAATAAGCCCTAAAACCACTTCTGAATAGTGGGGATGAAATATTTATGTGTGTGTACATGTTTATGGTTTATTAGGACACTTCCTGTGTCCCTGTACACCAAACCTCTTAAACTAACCTTTTTCGCAGTTCTCTTTGAAGTTTAGCTGTAGGGTTAAGTGAAGAAAAATGCAGTCTATAAGATCCCTGTAAACCACATATGCTAACATTTGTGTGTGTGTTGTTGTTGTCGTTGTATGGTTACTATATGAACGGAAAGGCATCGTGGCCAGGGAGGGAGTGTTCGTGGGGCTTGACCTTGTCCAGCAGACTCCCCCTCCCTGTCTGTCTCTCTCCTGCTCTTTAGCCTCTCTTTCAGATGGGAGATGTATGGTGCCTAATCAGCAACAGGCACAGGAAACACCTTTCATCTTAAGATGCAGGAAAATAACATCTCAGTGATTGTGATAGAGGGAGAGATATCCTATAATCGTCTATACATCTGCCTCTCTTCTGAGATCTAATATAAACTCATCATGAAGGTCCGAGTGCAGTCAAAACTCATGAGAAGAGTGCCTGTGTGACAGAATGTGAGCATAAAAATGAAAAGAAGAAATACAGCCTTAAAGGAGCAGTTAACCCATAAATGGATTCTCTTCAGTGAATGGGTGCCGTCAGAATGAGAATCCAAAAGAACTGATAAAAGCATCACAATAATTTAGTTCTAATCTGTTGATTTTGGTAAGAGGACAAGAGGGAGTGAATTGGAGTCATATGGATTACTTGTGTATTATTGTGATTTTTATGTTGTTTGAACTCTCATTCGGACGGCACCCATTCACTGAAGAGGATCCATTGGTGAGCAGGTGATGGTAATCTGTTGAAATGAAGAGAGTTTTCATTTATGGGTTAACTGCTCCTTTAAGAGCAACTTCTTTTCATTTTTATGCTCACATTCGGTCACACAGGCACTCTTCACAAGAGTTTTGACTGCACTCGGACCTTCATGATGAGTTTATATTAGATCTCAGAAGAAAGGCAGATGATTCTGATGGCACCCATTCACTGCACATGATACAATTGTAGGCAAGTGATGTAAAGCTACATTTCTTTAAATATGATGCAGTGAAGAAACAAACTCATCGACATCTTGGATTGCCCTTAGAGTGAGTGGATTTTTCAAGCAAATGTTGAGTCTTTGGCGAACTACAGTATTCCTTTGAGGAGAATGGTATGGTTTTTAGCAAAAATTACATCTTCTTGAGTTGATTTGTGACTCTTTGAAGATCAAAAATGTTTTTGATGATGCATTCTATCTTTTAAAGATCAGAACATCTAATAAAACCTCATTTATTTCTCCTAAGCAGCATGCAACTGAAGATATTTTTTTTCTGAAGTCTCTGCTTTCTGATATTTTTTCCTAAAACCTCAGTAATCTCACATATCATCAAGAGTTTCAGAATGTTAGATACTGTGCTTAGACCTGTACAAAACACTGCAATCAAACATCAGATATTTCAGTCTGAACTCAGATTTTGCTTTCAATAATCTGTCCTATGCTATATGCATAGGTTTCAGCCCAGTACGTTTAATAAGGCAAAATATTGCCTTTATATAATTGCTTTTTTTTTTTTCTCATAAGCAAAAAAAAAAGTTTATGTGTCAATGAAAGGGCAAGGTGAAGAGCAAGGTGAAGCAGAAGCAGAGGTTGCGAGTTTCAGCAAGTCTGTTCTTGTTGTTTGCTGAGAGCTTCTTTAAGAGTTCTTCTTTCACTCACCTGTCACAAGGAATCTTTTACATCCATCAGTAAAGTCGTTTTATCACATTCTTTGTCTCTTTCCCTCTGTCTTTTGATTTGTTGAGACCACCAGGCCTAGTCATGCACCATTAAATGCTTTCTTGGATTACGGGATGTAAAGCACAGAGCAGCACACAAATCCACACAGAAACAAACGTTCAAAGGATGGTCAGTGGGAAATTATGTTGTTTGTTACCCCTTTGTGAAGCCATGCTGGGGACTTTTTTTTTTTTAAATCACCTTAAAATACACCTAACCCTAACAGAAAATGTTCTATATATCGTCATTAAAATGTTATTTAGTATAATTATTAAGCACTTTTTTTCCTCAAACACTCTCAGAAAAGAGGTACACTTTTTATATCTAAATGGTAAATTTTTGTACCTTGAAGGTACATATTAGTAGTTACTACATAAAGGTTGATCCCCACACACAGACATAGAGTTTGTAGAGATTTTTGTTTTGCTTTGTTTTATTTTAATACTTTTATTGAGCAAAAGCATGATTAAAAGTGACAATGAAGACATTTATAACAAACAAAAGATTTGTGATTTAAATCACAGCTGCTTATTTGTCATAATTCATGGCATGATTAGCAAGTCTTGTTTAGCATTTTGCTAGCACGTTTCTAGTATGATTAGCATAACACTAGCATGGTGTTAGCATGAATAGCATTACTAGCATGTTGTTACCATGACTTTAACATAATTAGCACATTGTTAGCATGATTAGCTAGTTAGTTGCATCTTGTTAGCATGATATGCTAGTTACTAGCATGTAATGTAGCATGATCAGCATAACATGATTAACATGTTGCTAGCATGATTATAACATAAATAGCATGTAACTAGCATGTTGTTAGCATGATTATAGCATGATTAGCATGTTTCTAGCATATTGCTAGTATGATTAACATGTCACTAGCATAGTGTTAGCATGATTATAGCATGAATAGCATGTTACTAGCATGGTGTTAGCATGATTATAGCATGATTAGGATGTTACTAGCTGTTATATTGTTTTGATCAAATGATTTTGAACAAATAAATGCAACTTGGTGAGTTTAAGAGTTAAAATGTATTTTGTAATTATATTATAAAATATAATGGTTTCAACCAAAACATATCACAAAAAGATATTTGTTTGTTTTTTAAGTCTCCCAAAAGTGCCCAAGTTTGGACACTGTACACATTATTTACTGAAACTCCCAGCTAAGAAATAACCTGTTTATAATCAAACAAAAAGGCTTACAGAGGTCTGTGTGTGTGTTGATGGGTGTACTGCAGCTGTCAGCATTTAGAAGATGGAGGTCAGCTGCTTGGCTGTTAGTGTATGTGTTTGTGTGTATAGACCCCTTTCCTTTTTCCTTCTCTGACTTCAGAACAGCACTTCTGGGGACATTTCTTCAGTTTGTTAACTCTTCTTAATGTCTTAGTGACCCTGAGCTCTGATAGCAATACCGACTGGTGGTCTGCAAGTGTCTAAAGAAAGGATCTTGTGCAGATATTTTCCCACAGCAACCAGTGCTGCTTGTTATTTGTGTGCATTATGGGAGACACACACATGGCTTTGACATTGGCTTTGAGCCCATGTGCCATCATTAAAGCACAGTTTGTCAGTGTTTACCAGCAGCAGCAGACATAAACATGATGGTCTGTCTAAAGTGCTCCGAAAGAGTAACCTCCGTCTGTTTTAGAGCACCAAAGAGTCCAATAATAGCCTGTTACACACCATTTGAAGTGTGAATTTGTCAGTGGTCCAAAAAAAAATGTAAAATATATTTTAAGTGTGTCTAAAGCCATGTCAATGTCAAAGCCATGTGCTTTAAATAATAACGTATTAAACCAAGTATTTACTTAAATCGAAACACTGTCACCTATGAAGTCACATGCGAGATAAATGTGTCATTGTGATAAAATGCCAAATATATCAATTAACATCTTGGCTGAAGATTGAAACACTGTTGAATGTTGTTTAAGTTTAAACTGATATTGCAATGTTGTTTAAACATGCATCAATGAGTTTTTGATTTTAAAATGCATGTGGCTTTAAATGTTGTTTTAATGTTCTTTTGACACTGAAACCTGACATTTATTCAACCGCATTTGAATGTTGAAGGTCATCAGGTGCCAGCTGGAAGGATATTACATCATTTCTGACATAGTACCAATTGTATATATATAAAAAGTTTTGTAAGATAAAGTTGCAATTAACCTGAGATGGGACTGAGAAACATGCATACATATATTGATAAAAAAAAATTATTCATATATTAATATTTTTGTTTGTATGTGCATCCAAATACTTCTTGACCCTATAATGTATGTGTATTTTCCCCTTTTTTCCACATCCCATTTGTTTGGTATGATAATAGCCATAACCTTTTAGCCTGTAATGACTATGTGTTTGTGTGTGTGTGTGTGTGTGTGTAGTGCTATAATCATCTATAAATAATGAAGGTAATATTAGAATCAGCTGTTGCGATGGAAATGCTAAAGAACTTTACAGTCCCTTGTGAAAACGAAGTACACTTGTATTGAATAGTACACTACAAGACTTAAAAGTACATTTTAAAACATAATATAATATAATGTATGATATAAGTAAATATTATAGGTCCACATAAGTGTACTAAACAAGAGTGACTTTGTTTCTTAAGATACCTAAGTACACTTTTGTTGTACTATGTAATAAAGTAAAAAAAAACACTTTATTTTAGGGTCTCTTAACCAGTTACTCATTAGCATGCATATTACTAGAATATTAGCCATTTATTAGTAGTAATTAAACACATATTAATTCCTTATTCTATATGAACTTATTCTACATCCCTAATCATAACCAATACCTAAACTTAACAACTACCTACTAACTATTAATAAGCAGCAAGTTAAGAGTTTATTGAGAGAAAAGTAATTAATTATAAAAAAAAAAATACATTATATATGCTTGATTGGACAGTACATTTTAAGAAATGTTGCAAAGACAATAAAAGTAATTATGAAACTTATATATAAAGATGTACTTCTATCTTACTTAAGTGGGTCAAAACTTGCATTCAATATACATTTAAACTATAAAACATAAATTATTTCTCTAATAAACACTTTTTTTAAAAGTACGCTTAAGTAGGCTATGCTTTAATTTCACAGGGGCTATTTATGGCCTTGAACTGCTGAGACAAGGAAGAGAAAGAAACAGAGGACTGGTGAGTAGACTGGTGATTTTCTGAGAAGGAAAAGACCAGAGTGGAAGGGAAGTGATTTGTGCCGGTTCTTGATTGGTTGTGGCTGCAGCGCTTGATTAAAAGACTAACATGAAGATAAGGAAGTTTAGAGTGAACATACACAAGCATGCGAACACATGTACATATAAACACAGCTACCGGCTGTCAGTGTCTGCATGCTCTAACAGATTGTTTGTTGTGTTTTACTGACTGCCCACGGAGCGCTGAGAAGTCCAGGACACTCACACACGTGCAAAGAGACGACACGCTGCCAATAATTCACATGCTAGCACGCGTCTGCTAACAATAAGAGCAGAAGCCATTGTCAACAACAGGATGATGATTGTACCTCTTACGAGAGTAAAACAGACGGTCATCAGAACTACAACAATGAGGCCTCTAACAAAACATGCTCATTAATCATAGGACCGACAAGCCATAAATAAAACTGTATTATGACTGAGATTCAACCTTTTCCACAATTAAATCTTGAATTACTTTGTTTCTACCTTTCTGCTGTTTGTTTTTCCACCAATACAATGAATACATTTTATATATCTATATCTATACATTTATATATAAAATAATGGTTTGTTGTTTATTTTATCTCTCCATCCATTCAGTCAGGATCATTTGGTCCATTTGGAATGCAAGAGTTTGTTGGTGCGGTTTATAGCTACAGTAAAATCTCTGGAATAGAAACACAGCTCTCTGGTGAACCGGGGTATGTGATGTTTAAAATCCACCTGTCACTCAAACAGAGACACCTCTGCCTCTCAGCGGGACGCCACTATGGGGGTCTGACAAAGCACATACTCACAAGGACAGAATTAGTTTAAAAGTGGCTGCTCAATAACAGCCACATTTGGGTCACTGTAAACCATATGGCAAAAGAGGTTTTGACAGAGTGTAAAAACAATCTTGGCCCTTAACAGGAACAGCCCTTCAGGGGCTCATGAATAGCACACACATACATATTTAGAACATTTCTGGTGGGAACAGTCCAAAGTTATGAAGCACCTCTCTCTTCTGGGAAAACTTGTCTGGCAAGTCAGAAATCTAATCTACAAATATAAGGGAACTTTCTTGTTATTCTGTTTGAATAAGGGCAACGATATATTTCTGCTTAGCATTCTGATGAATACATCATTTATATTTTTTGAAATGGTATATTTGTACTTATTATGCTGAAATAATTGCTAAAGTATTCCAAAATGTTATGATTCATTCCTTGTTTTCCCTACTGGGCATATTTCATTGTCTGAGAGACATGAGAAACAAATTTAGGAGAGTTTTCTTCAGACTACAGGACCATTTTGGCGATGTGTGATCCTAATATGCTAATATAACATTTAATCATTATGGATTTTTTATTATTTATTATTTTACAAACAATGACTGCAGTGTAGCATGAAAACATCCTGCAAAGTTTTAATCTCTCTCTCTCTCTCTCTCTCAAAAAAGAGTTAACTCGGAATCATTTAAACGAGTCATTTATTTAAAACAAATCCCAAATGGGGTTCAAGTTGACATTTACTTGTTGGTCTTTTCGCGTTTGGTCTAATTAATGTTTTTGCTGTTAGATGCCACTTTTGGAGCAGTAAAAACAGTGGTTTCCTTGGCAACGCTGTATACAAAGCAGTACCAAGTAACAAGCAATAAGTCTAACTTAACATGATGACTAGTTCTTGCTTTTGAAAACTGGTCTGAATTAGTTCTCTGTTTACTCTTGTACTGTGCTCCATCTTTCTTTTCACAGAATCTGTCCAGTGGGTAAAACCGATGTGTGTGTGTGTCTTAGGTAAAGCCGTGGAGAAGCTTTTGTTTTCTGCAGGATTTGGGTCCAGATGTGTCCGAATTCCTCTCAGGCCCCCAGGAAAGAGGTAACCAGATAGGCGGTAAGCTTTACCCTCATGCTTTAAAATGCAGTGGTGCGAATGCACATTGTGTGTGTGCGCGCATTTGTATCTGTGTGTGATTGACTATTTATGTCTCTCATTCTTCTCTAATCCTGCTCATTATCCATTACTGCCTCTCATCACCTTTATCTTTCACCTCTGTTTTTCCTTCTCTCCTTGTTTTTCCTTCTCATGTTTTCCCGCCCTTTTCCTCCCTCTCTCCCTCCTTCTCACCCTCACCACCTCTTCCTGATCAACAGCCCAAGGGCTCCACATAAATGCTGGTTATATAAATAATGATTAAAGAAGGCACTTCCTGTTAATTCAGAGATGGGCTGCTTAGCAACATCCGAAGACTGGAAAACAGCAGCACCACCTTGTCTTTTGGTTCTCAAGACCTTTAACACTCAGTCTGTTTGGAGTCAGAGAGACCCCAAGGCTGTTTTAATAGCTTGAATGCTGTACTTAACATAACCATCAGGTTCAGACTTAAGATATAACTATCAATAAAAATCAATATAAACACAGCATCCTATGTGAAAAATTACAAATTAAAGGACTACTCCACCCCAAAATTTAAATTCCGTCATTGATCACTTACCCTCATGTCGTTCCAAACCCATAAAAAGCTTCATTCATCTTTGGAACACAATTTAAGATATTTTTGATGAAAACCGGGAGGCTTGTGACTGTCCCATTGACTGCCTGCCAAGTAATGAACACTGTCAAAAAAGTACATTATCAGAATAATCCACCTGCCATCAGAATACTTTATAGTTGTAATAAAGTTATTATTTTTGTTTTCCTTCCATACAAACAGTATGCTCGTTGTATACAGTGGTGAGTGATAGTGCACTTTGGGTACACTGTCCCTTTAAATTAACTTGAAGGAGGAAAAAAAGATACATTTCAACATTATTATATCGCTATTGTTTATACGTGTATATTAATGGAGTCTCTTCAACCCCCAAAACAGAAACATTAAAGTCGATCTCAACAGAACTCTTTGTCTGTATGTATATATGTATGTGTGTGTGTGCGGTGGGATACAAGTGGGCGTTTGTGATTTTAACCTTGCAGTGCATGTATAAGTTTGGACCAAAGAAAACATTATGTTCTAATAAACCCTTAAAAGACCTATATTTGGGCCTACTTTATCAGCCAAACCTTCCATAACAACAGCTCTAAATGTTATTTATGTTGAAGGAGACCCCACACAAAAACACACACAGCGTCTTCCATTATCCTGAGTCCAGAGCGCTTCCTGCTTTACTTGCTGCTTTATCCATTCTGGGGACGACGGACAAGAGAGAGAGCTGGGGTCAGAGGTCACTAAGACCTCAGTGCAAGCAGGGAAACACCTTGCAAACCCTCTTTGTTCCTGATTCTGATTTAGAGAGAGTGTAAGGGGGTGAGAGCCCATGTTTATGATGTAGAATGGTTTATAGATTAAGCGGTTAAAGATAGTGACGTATAAGACAGAAAGACATTCCCAGATGACAATAGTCAATGGTTAAATATTAGGGAAAAAAGAACAATTTTATAGAGACATTATTAGTATTGGAATCATTGATACTCAACTTCAGTTATAAAAATATCCTAATAAACAAATATTAAAAATATGCTTTCATTTTATGTTTTTTTCTACATGAATTTTAAGACTGAATGTCGAATTATTGCAATATGTACAGTAAGTGATACATGATTTATTGACTGAGATGCAATTTTTTTTTAAGTTTTCTAAAGGTTCCAAAGCAAAATCATCTAACAATATTGCATTGTTTCATCCAATTCCTTTTATAACATGAATTACTATATTAATGATCACAATATAGAACTTTTTTAATTTTATCATTATTAAAACAAAAGAGTGTAAAAAAACATCAACAGAACAAAATGGTGTTCTAATCTACATCTAAAACAAATAATCAAATGTAAAAATCACTAATTGATCATTACAACTACAAAAGACACAGTGTAACATTAAGGGGATAATTTACCCAAAAGTTTTTATGTATAATGTAGTAATTTCTAGTACCACCCTGCTGCACCCTGCTATCACTGTACAATAACATATACACTAGAAGCAGAAACCAGCAATCATCAATTGCCTGATGCAATAGCTTCCTTCATAACAATGGTCTTATTTGATCCAGTGCTTGAGGACAAGTCTGTCAGCTCTCTGCATGTGTTCATGCGCCAGCATGTGTGTCCATTCAAGATGAGCTATTTATGAGCCACATAATTTATGGTTGATTTTCAGGAAATAGTGCCATTTGTGTCTTATGTGTCTCCCTATTTCCTACGACTGATATATTTAGCAGGATGCTGAACTCATTTCATTGAGCTCATCATTTTGGTGTGTAACAATGAAAAAAAAAAGTACATTTTTAAGCCGTCATTGTTATTTTAAGGCAAATATCATACATATGCTTGTCCCCATTCACCTGTATTGTTCAGTACTCTAATTCTGATTCCATTGACCTTGTCAAGCTCAGCATAAGCTCTGTTATGGTGAAATGTTTTTACAGAAAAGAATATTATTGTCAGAGAGCACAAGTAATGCAATGGAACTGTGTTCAGTATATTATTCTTCAACCCAATAACATTCAGGCCTGTAACATACTGCCACAGAACATATTTTGGAAGACTGTAATTTTTTTCTTAAATTATGGCAATGTACAGCAGAACTGATTACATTTACTTGCTACTTTTCAACATTGTAACTAAATTTTGGGATTTGGATAATGCAACTGGCCTTTGAAAAAAACTATAGGCCTATTCAACAAATTTGTTAAGAGGCAACATAAAATGTGGATAATAAAATAAGGAAATTCTTCAAACTCACATATGAGCAACATGCCCCATGCACGTAAACTCATACAGTACGGCTTTGGCAAAATAGTCTTTTTCGCATGCATAAAAACATGATTTTAACATAAATAATCAGCCCAAGAGGGAAGTCCCCATGGCATTTTCATTATAGCCTGAGATTTAAGGATGAGAAACCACTAAAAGAAACACTATTTTAAAAGTCCCTTGGCTATGTCCAGGTGAGCGTGTTATCAGACTCATCAGCCAGGGCAGTCTCAGGGTAAAGAGTCAAAGAGTCAGACGGCTGCCTGCAGGCGCCATATTTCAAACTTGCCTTCAATAATGAGCTGGGCTGGACCGACCCAGAGCTACAACATGGGAGCTCACTTAAGAGGTGGTGAAAAACACATTTATTGACAGAAAAGTTGCCAGTATCCTCCACTATGTGATTACTGAGTACACATGAGGAGAGCGAGGGGGTTTTCAAAGACTCACAAGAGTGTCTACATCAAATCAGAAGTGAATGCTAACATGCTAAGCTAAAAGGCAAACAAACACATGATTGCCTTTTAAATCCCAATGAATTAGCTCACAGGCCTAAATCAACAGAAAGCTGGTGATCTAAGTGTGTGTGTGACAGAAGTGGGGTGTTGAGTGGCACATGGGTGTGATATCGTCTGAAGAGCTTTCTTGGTGTTTAGCATACCTATATGAACACTTGGGACATTGCTTTTACAACAGAGAGTCCAAACAACCAATACACAACATATTATCCACTATATATAAGAAACAACCTCTTGAAACTCACTATCCTTCCTCTACATTGCCTGAAGCGCTTATGGTGACACACAGTAGCAGAGAATCTCACACACCTTGTGTGATTTGTGGGGTTTGAAGTTCCACAAATCAAGTCGTGAGATCAAATCTGACGTGTTAGGAGCCTGACAGCTGTATACTTCAAACAGTGCCCAAATTACAGCTCACACCAGTCTTGTAGCTTCACCTCTGCTGGCTGAAGCCTGAGCCAGATCGCTTGTGTCTGAATTTAAGTGTGTATGCATTCAGACATGTGTGTGTGTGTGTGTGTGTGTTTAAATGAAACATGGCAACCCGTGGAATGGAGGACCACTCTAACCTGCTATTTAACAGCGGTGCAGTCAGCTGGACAAGGCAAAAACAACACAGCTGCTATAGGTCTCACACATCCACACACACTCACAGGCAAAGTTAATATTTCTTGTGTGGTCTTACTCTTCACAGCTTACAACAATGGTCATGCCTATTAAAAAACTTATATTCAGTTTAACTGCATTTTTGCATGAACAATAATGAATACGCATACGCAAGTCTAAAAAATATTTAACAAAATATTTAGTGGCACATTGGTTGCAACACTGATATTAAAGATATGTTTCTTTAGCAAAAATTAATCATATTAGAATATTTTCTTAAAGATTGTGTGACACTGAAGACACTGGTCACTTTAATGTATACCATTATTGTTATTAAAATAGAAAATACTCATTTTAAATTAGAATACAATACAAGTATTACTTGTACTATAGTTTAAAACAAACAAAATGCAGTCTTGGTAAAAGTGAAATTTCCTTCAAAAAACATTTAAAAATGTAACCATTGAGTTGCATCTTATGGAAGCTTGTTTGCACCACAGGGTAGTAAAAGTTAAACTTTTTCTCTCATTATTCTGACTTTGTTCTTCTAAGAAAAACAAGTCAGAATTGTGAGACATAAAGTAAAAAATATAAACTTCCAATTTAAAAAAAAGGCAGAATTGCCAGAACAAAAAAAGTAAATTCGACTAAGATGCAAAAAGTAAGTTGCATTTTTTTAATCCTGTGGCAAAAACAGGCTTCTATAGTACAAACTTTTATATCCATGGGTTTAAAGGACATCCAAAATCACACTGAGAATAACATACTCTAAATTCAAGATCATCTTTTCATGGCTCTTTACTTTGATAAAAAAAAACGCTCTTTTGTCCTTCATGGCAGTTTATATGCTTCACTTTTATATCAAATTCAACCTCTTCTTTAACCTTTGACCTCTAACCCCCAATTTTCTCCCTCTCCTGTTTGTCTTCACAAGACAAGGAGTACAGTATTATCAATCTGATCAAATGTCCATGAGTAAATCACGATCAAACAAAGCTTTCACTAAAAAAAGTTTAATTTGTTACAACAAAGGGCTTTTAGGTGAAGATCTCAAATTCATCTGACTAATCTTCCAATTAGAGGTGTGTGCTGAGTGTTTGAAAGTCGTCTGGCTAATCTGACCATCTGCTTCTTATCAGCATTTCTTTTATTTTTTAAATGTGTGGATTTATTTATTTATCTAAAGGATCTATTAGAGCAGCAGGCAGCCACATCACTCCACAGTCAATCAGATAGCAGCCTAACAACCTCTGTGTGTGTGTGTGTGTGTGTGTGTGTTGTCTATTTCGAAATCCACTAGAGGGCGCAGCTCATCTGAGGGCCTGCCAGCTTGATTTAAGCAGGAAACTGTCTGTTGTTTTTGCCAGGCTGTCTGCTGTGGGTGTGTGTGGAGTGTTTTAGTTTCTCCCGATATGAAGCACTGAGGTCCAACAAAAACAACATACAGAGGAAGGGGTGAGGGGCAGACTGGGCCAGGGCAAAGGATTATGGGGGCATGGAGAGCATAGTCCCCTCGTGCACAGCAGGAACTCCTCGCTGACTTTATGCTAACTTCAAATTCATACGATAATTTATGACTATAAGTAATATTTCAACAAATACGAATGCCATAAATAATAATGGCAAAATATGAACTATGACTTTGCTTATTATAGCTTGACTTTAAAGTACTATTTCAGTGAGGGAGGGGGTGTATCATTTAACAGGTGCTTTGAGGAGTATTCAACACAGTTCCCATGAGGAATCTGATTTAGTAACATATAATGAGCATTTTAGTACAGAATGGGAAAAAAAAGGTTCCATATCCCTTTATTTTATTATTTTATTTCATTTTTATCTGAACCTTTATTTGAAAAGTGTATGTAAAATATTTATTTACGCCAGTCTGTCAACATTAATTTATTTTTTGGAAATTTAAGACCACCTGGAAGTTTTTGGTTAGTACTATTAATCAACATACTGAATCTAAATCATGAGATGTTTACAAACCGAAAAAATAAAGATCATACCACAGATGCAGTGTTCTAGAAAGCTCTGATGCCAAAACTGATGCCACAACATTTTATTCTCATGGACATGTGCAGACAGCATCCTCAGAATAAAAGGTGAACAACCACTTATTCAAATGCATTCTTTGCCATAGCACTATTCACACATTGTATATCTAATCTGATGCATTGCAACAAATTGGTCAGAGGTGCATTGCATGTCTCTGTTGTCTTTACATTAATTCATAAGCTATAATTTATTATTCCTTTAAAATGGTTAAAATCCTGTAGCACTTGAGTAGAAGATACTGGCTCATTAAGTGACTAAGATGATCTCATCAGTATTGTGGAGAGTAATGCTGATTAATTTAATTCATGGATTTACGCACTGATCCCCCTAAATGTGATCGCACATTAATTTAAGGAGTTCAGTGTGTGAAATAGTTGATGGAGATATGAAGCTCATGAGCACTTCGTCTGTAGAGCATCTCAGATATACAAGGAGAAAACCCTTAGGTTTAGCCCAGTTTCCCAGTTTGTTTTGAATGTGAATTGCTCTCTATTCTGCCTAAGCTATTTCGCTTTAACTGCTTTTTTTTCAGGTGCTGCAAATTGGGTGTAACGCGTGAACAGCGCGTCCTTAAGAAACTCGTTAATGTCAAATGCGTCGTTTCCTTTTGTTTTTTGTTTATTTTGCGAGTTTGTGTCTGCTATTATCATGCAAATAAATTCAAGAAAGTGAGAATTAAATTCACACATATCCAAATCCTTTACTGACATGTGATCTAATCACTAAATGCTCTCCGAGCGCTTTATAAGGAACCGAGCAATTCGGGTTTTATTAGACTCGCTTAATTAATTGGATTTTACGATTCATTCGACAAAGGCGCGTTTTTTTAAATGCACAAATCATTAATGTTCTCAGTAGTTCGCCATATTGAAACCCTTCAATCCAAATAAATAAATTAATTATATTAATTTAGTTTAATGTGATATGCTCATCAGTTTTATATTAAACATAATATAGAGTTACAACATTTAGAACCAACACTTAGACCAAAGGTCTGTTTATGTTTCTTGTTAATAGTTTGAATGTGCATGTAAATCTCTTCTTCATATTAAAGAGGCTGGAAGCAGAGTGTTTGAAGTGACTGAATGTCACCCTCATGTAATGTTTGAGTGAGAGGAAATCACAGCGCAATGCCTCAATTTTACATTATCATTTGGTCCCAGGCTCTGGTTTCACTGGGAACCTGTCTGAAACCTGTTCAGGCTTGCATATTTCGTTTAGTTAAGCTTAATTTGTGCCATACAATCAGGTACCGTCCAATTTAAGCAATAATCAATGGAAAGATTGAAATTGTGATTTATAAAAAAAGTAATAAAGAAAAACAGTAGGCTATTTTTGATATAATAATTATTTTTTTCCCCCAAAATTGTGCTTTTTCTCAAAACGTTTAGTGCTGCTTTACTATAACACATCTTTTCATGATTAGCCTAAAGCATATTTATTTCCAATCATTTCCGTCACACTTTATTCATCATTAGTAATTAAATTCAAATGCTCTTTACATAAAACTTTCAGGACGCAATTAAACGTAAGCGTATCATTTTAGAACAAAAAAATCAGCCAGGCTACTTAAAAATAATTATATTTTTAAATGATTCATTTGGCCAGGATGTTTAAGCATGCTTGACATTGATGAACAAATGTTTACTATGTGGAACATTTAACATCCATTTCCATTCTGCGACTGCAACTTGCGTTCTCTTCTCATGTTTTATTTAAAAAGTTTAAATGAGACGTGACGCAAAAACATTTTTTTGTCAGACAATTTAAGTTAAATCTAACTTGAAAGACGAGCGGGCCACTATTTTTCCATTAAGAAGAAAAACAAGAGTTAAGCTCACTTTGTTGACACACTCGCTCCTGCCGACTGCGTGGCCCGGGGGGGTTGGTGTGCCGTGGTGGGTGGGAGTGTGTGTGTGTCTATGGGGGCTGGAGATAAGGGGTCCGATATATGGGTCCAAAGGGAGGGGTGAGAAGTCTGGAGTTTAAAAAGACAGGGCGCTTCTCTCGCTCACACAGACGCGTTTCAGCTTTCCACTGAGCGAAACTTATCTCAGACTCCTGTTTCTGACTGAAAAATCCAAACATTCCCACTGAACTCTATCACATTAAGACCAGAAATTCGGATAAAACCGCACGAGGAAACTGACGGACTCCAAACTAAAGCGCCTTCACCAAATGGAGCCAATAACGCCGGAATACGCCGACTCCTATGAGTACTATGACGATAACGAGACTGCGTGCGACTACTCAGAGTGGGAGCCGTCTTATTCTCTCATCCCCGTTCTGTACATGCTCATTTTCATCCTCGGTCTCTCCGGGAACGGCGTGGTTATATTCACCGTCTGGCGCGCCAAATCCAAACGGCGCGCGGCAGACGTTTACATCGGTAACCTGGCGCTCGCGGACCTGACGTTCGTCATCACGCTGCCGCTGTGGGCTGTGTACACCGCGCTGGGTTACCACTGGCCGTTCGGCGTGGCCCTCTGCAAGATCAGCAGTTATGTGGTGCTTGTCAACATGTACGCTAGCGTCTTCTGCCTAACCTGCCTGAGTTTTGACCGCTACCTCGCCATCGTCCACTCTCTGTCCAGCGGGCGGCTCCGGTCCAGGGCCACTATGCTGGCGTCACTGGGTGCCATCTGGTTCCTCTCTTGCCTGCTGGCTGTGCCAACTCTCCTGTTTCGCACTACGGTGGATGATGCCGGGAACAACCGCACCACCTGTGCGATGGACTTCAGCCTGGTCACTCTCAATCAGCATCACGAATCCCTTTGGATTGCAGGTCTGAGCCTTTCATCCTCCGCTCTTGGTTTTCTCCTGCCTTTCTTGGCCATGACTGTCTGCTACTGCTTCATCGGCTGCACGGTCACCCGGCATTTCAGCCACCTGCGCAAGGAAGACCAGAAAAAGCGTCGACTCCTGAAGATAATCACTACCTTGGTGGTGGTTTTTGCCTTCTGCTGGACGCCTTTCCATGTGCTCAAGAGCATGGATGCGCTGTCATATCTAGACCTGGCACCCACCTCATGCGGCTTCCTAAACTTTCTGCTTCTGGCTCATCCATACGCCACATGCTTGGCGTATGTCAACAGTTGCCTCAACCCGTTCCTCTACGCCTTCTTTGACCTGCGCTTCCGCTCACAGTGCCTGTGTCTGCTGAACCTGAAGAAGGCCATGCATGGGCACATGAGCTCCATGTCTTCAACCCTCAGCGCCCAGACTCAGAAGTCAGAGGTGCAGTCGCTGGCCACCAAAGTGTGAGGGAACGAAATCAGAAAAACAGAAAACATGAAGTTGAAGAAGAAAAAAAACATTGGGTTGAGGGGTTAAAAAGGAGGGAATCTATTGACGGCTGGTCCGTTCTGATGTGGTGACCCGATGGACTTTGGAGAACATATTGCTCTATGTTTTGTAAATAACACTCATAGTTTGGTGTACTCTGCTGTATTCATGGATGAACTGCTGGAATGATGTGACTTTGTGTGTATGCGGTGTGTGAGGTTATGTTCGCCCACATCTATTTGTTGACTTTGACACGCTCAAAACACGCACACACAGAACTATTCAAGCAAATAGGAGGTCGGCTGTCTCGAAAAGCAGTCGAACTGACCACAATGATGCTGCACTGAGGATGAACTAGCTTGTGCTGCTGTAAGAGTGTGTGACTGTGTTGAAGCTTATATACACTGGTGTAGAGATGCAAATTGTACAGTATTTTCATACTATTTTTTTTTCTGCCAGTTTGCAATGTTCCGAAATGTGTTCAGTATTTGTAGCACTTGTTAAGAGGTGATATAAAAATTATAATTTTTGTTAAACTCCCTGATGTGAATGCGTGTTTTTTGATTAGTGTGTGTGTGTGTGTGTTCCAGTGCAAAGGTGATGCTGCTTGATTAGATAGTTTAAAGTGCAGACAGAGAGTTGGGGTTTGGGGGGGGGTGGGCAGACAGACAGATGGCTGGTGACAAATGTCTCTGGGGGAAAACAAGGAAGAAGGGGACACGTTTGGGGTGTAAATGGATTTATATTCATGAAATTATGTTATATTTTTTGAAATTTCTGTAACTAACTACTGCTATTAAATATGTTCCTTAAATACAATACTGTCTTAGCATCATTGCACATGATTATGGCTATATACAATGGTTTGTTTGAAGTGAGTTACATCCATCCATCCATTTTCCAAACCACCAATGAAAAAGAAGTGTGTTTGGAATTTATTGAATGTGCACTTGTAGTGTACTTCAAATATTTCATATTTTTAAATATTACTTGCAAATAATGAAATAAAAGGCCACGTAAGTGCAATTTCATGACTGTTTCTTAACACACTAAAGGTAAACTAAAGGTTTTACTTTAAAGTATATTTAAAATCATTATGTTTTAATAATATTATTTTGTTGAGCTTTAAAGTACACTTGTTTTTAACTAAAGCACAGGTGAAGTGCTTGATTATAATATAACTTTGTGATTCGATATATTGAAAATCAGTGTTAATATAATGAATACATCTTTTTTTTAAATGCTAAAGTGGACATCGTTTTTTAAAAGGAGATGTAGGCTTCCAGGGCATTGATAGCACTTTATAAGTATTAATACGTATGTGAGTATGTGTTTACATACTTCATAAAACTACCTCTGGAAAATGAATTAAAATGCATAAAAGTACTGAAACCAGGATTTATAGATATAATATTTAGTGAACAGTGTTGTGAGTCAACCCTTAAACATCTTGAAATAAAATAGGAGAAACTAACCTAAAGGGTGGGGTGATCCACCCATTAAAGACCCGTCTTGCAGGACTAGAAGACACACACACACACACACATAACATGTGGTGTAATTAATAGTGACACTGTGAGGCCCCTATGACTCCAAAAGAATGAAACAGGATGGAAAATTAAAAATAATTTTTGAAAAGATGACCGTTACAGAAGGGGGAAAGGGACGCTACACAAACACATGCACACACACATACACGCATACACAGGCCATCAACCAATAACAACAGAACTGACATGGCCGAAAGGATCCAGACACTTTCAAATCAAAGAGAACAAAGTAACAAGTAAACAGAGAATGAAGACCTTGAGCACTCACTAAAGCCCCTCGTGATATACAGAGTTCCCGTGATAAATATCGGCAGACTGTCTGATATACACACTGTCTGGAACAGAGATATGATGAGGTAATCTCATTAACTGGATAAACCGGACCAATGATGCAATCTCCAAAAAACATAAACTGTAGAAGCCCAATGTGTGCTTTTTCCACAAATATACAAAAGCAGCTATTTCACATTTCTGTGACAGTTTACTGTAACTGTAATAGTATAAAGCAAATGAAGATTGACTCAAGTACGTTTACATTTAATCAATGCTTTTATCCACAGCAGTTAAAAAAAGAGGAACATTAATTAATTTATCATAAGAAAAAACACACAATCACAAGTTTTATGCAAACTGCACAAGAAGCGCACAAGAAAGTAGAGAAAAAATGTAAAGTTTCCTGCTAAAAATGCTTAAATATAATTATGTAAATACAGCAGTAATATTTTTTAAGTTTAATCTATAATAACATGAAAAATCATATATTTTTTTATGTTTAATGTGAATGATTATGTGTTACAGGTTCTCAATTTCAATCAGCTGTAAAGGGAATCTCATGTTTCAGGGTCTTTGTGACAAACATAACAAACCAAGCTTTCCAAAAGGTGTTTCAAATAAAAAGAAACATGCTCATTTCATCCTGCCAATCACAACACACTTTTCTTCACTCCTTCGACAAGTCTTCCGGCACCCCTTCACCGCCCCAACTGCACCTTTACTTCATTAATTAGGTCCAAGGGGAGAAAAAGCTCATGCTTCTGCCCACAGAGACTCTAAGACAAACCAGCATATTATATATTTATTTCCCCATAGAACAAGCAATGTGAATGTGTAGACATGAGAAAAGTCTTTGATGACTGGCATTTGGATGATTTTGCAGTGTTTTTTTTTTCAGCTTCTCAGTTAAAACAGCAGCAAGTGCTAAGCTACACTACATTGTTGGAGTGTATAGCCAGGGCTGTTATAAACCATTAACCTTGTCACAAAGTAGATTATGATATACATGCATGCATGTGTCCCAGCTGCTAACCTTCATAATAAAGCGCAGGAGTGCATACCCTCTGTCATCACTACTCACCCTCACTAACATCCCCCAGCCCTCGACAGGTGTGTTTCCTCACTTTTGCAGTCACTTGGGCATCCTGTGTCATGCCTTCAAACTCACACTGAACAACTGTCCAAATGCACCGCAAAGCACAGACCTCAAGAGGCTTGGTGCATTTTATCTGACCGTATTCTTAACCCTATATCCTGGAGAGAAAAAAAGAAAGAAAATTAACTAGAAGAAGTATTGCAATCCAAGGTCATGAAATGCAGGTTTGTCAATAGGTTTTATATAAAAATGTTACAAATTAAGAATACTTAAGTAAAGTTCAAGTATACTTTATGTAGTAAGTATACAAATATCAGTGTACTAGTAGTATACTTGTACTATTTTCAATACTAAATTGGCCCACTTTCTAGCATATAAAAGTGTAGTTTTATGTATACTTTAAGTATAATAGTGAGTATGCATCTAGTTTACATCAATGTTTTTAGCGTGTACTGCAACTATACTAAAAATGAACTTATATGTACTAATTAAATACTTGTAGTAGGATTTTTAGTACACTTTTTGAAGTATAGTCTCAGTAAACTACCAGTTCAGTAGTTTTATATTGCAAGTATACTCGCAAGTTTTTAACTTTACATCATACTTTAAGTAGGCTATACTACTATGTCCCTATTTAGGTATTAATTTGTTATCTGAACATTCAAAACATCAAAAGAAGGAACAAGGTGTCTGCTTGTAAACAAAAACATTTTATTCTAGCTTCATGCATACAAAAATGCATTTTTAAACACTTGAATGTGGGTAAGTTTCATAAATAAAAATAAAGAAATAAACAACATTTTAAACAAAAGGTTGAAAAAAGCATGAAATTGTTTCAGAATGATAATCAAAACGTAGATGGAGTCGATCAGTACATTAAAGCTTGGCATCATTATTACCTCTTCATGGTAGACATTTTATTATATATCCTTACAAAGTTTTGATGGTGTTTAATGTCGGATGATGGTTTACATGTGGAAGCATCTGTTGTTTTGGTTTCTTCTTCACTTGTGTGTTTTTAATCTGTACAGAATATGTATACTAGCGCCCCCTACTGTATAACAATAAAAACATTCTCGGAGCGCTAGTATGACTCAAATAAATGTAGACCTTTTCTAAATACAAGTCAAGTATAAAAGTATACAATTAATTTTTTAAAAGAAGTATACCATACCAATGGCACACTTAAATAAACGTCTTGTTTCGTAAGGTGTGTCAATCTGTGGAAATAATATTTGCTTGATAGCATTCTCTCATACTGAGTTATCTTCCAGTTTTAAGGACAGATACCAACTGCTCTTACCAAGCACACACAGAACACAGACAGACACAGCGATTGTGAAGTTAATAATGAAATCTGTCTGGCCTAACTGAACACCAGACCTCTGACAATGGAGCCTCTCATCTATCAAAACACAGAGGCCATCTTTGAACAGAGCTCTGCTGAAGGACACACAGTAACACAGGAGAACATCCTTTACGAGAGAGAAAACAACGTCAGGAGAGTTGTGGTGTCTGATGGAGCGCAGAGCTCGCCAGGAATGTGTATCACATTAGCTCCTGAATATGCCTTGCGTGTGAGAATTACACAACTGTCTATATGACAGACGAGAGAGATTTCTACACTGGGAATTCCTATGCTTTCTATAGTGGTTTTCCCAGATGACGTTTGGCATCAGATCAAATCTCAAAACTAAGCCATATGGGTCTTATTTCAGTCTTTTTGATATTGCAGGTTCATTATTTATGTTTAGTCAAAAAATAATCCTTATTGCCTCCCTGTTTGGATCTATGGATAAAGTTTAAATTTCCATCATGAAACCAACTTGTCTGCAATCATTTGTTACAATCATTATTCATGGTTTCATAATCTCTGTTTACCTTTAAACTTTTTACCCACGTTTTTCTTGTCTCCTCTTTGTTCACCCCTGTGGTTTGGGCTCTTTTGAAGTTTAATGTGATTTCTCCTCCTCCTCTGTTTAGGCAGTAATGAGCTCTGGGAGAAAAAGAAGGTATTAGCCAAAATATAAGCATTTCACTAAATAGAAGTTATTCACACACAAAATAAATAAATAAAATAAATAAATAATAACTTATATATCTTAGTGGTGTTATAGTAAACATCTGTTTTTAAAGCCAATTTCCAAAAGATTATTTTAATTTTTTTATTCTTTATTTTTTTGTGAATGATTGGCGTTGTCAAAAGGCCAGATATAAAAATCTTTTTTTTTTTTTTTAAGAGTCTAGACTGTAACATGAAAAAAGAAAAAAAAAATGGAATAAAAATATATCAATTAAAAAAAAGATAAATATATAGCAAATAAATAAATACATAAATATTAAATATTATTGGTATATTGAAAAAAGAGCCTACACTGTAAAACAATAAAATAAATAATAAATAAAAAAGATAGATAGACAAGTAACTTATAAATAAAGATTATTGGTGTATTGAATTGCAAGAAAATACTAATTTAAGCTTTCAACATCAAAATTTAAATCAATGTTGTACATGCTATTTCTTTGTGGTTGTTGGTATAAAGAAAAAAACGTCTTGCATGTCAGTTTGCAGCACTGTGTGACATGTTATGTTTATTAAACCTTTTTTTTTAACAGATAAGAAGTTACATTCAATTCAGAAACACACACGCACTCTTTACACAGGTGCCTGTGATCTTTCATTCATATTTGTCTCCAGCTGCAGATGCTGTTTACTGTCTGAGCTTGTATGGCAAGTCTAAGGGGTCAAACCTGCTTTATGACGTTCTCAGGGTGAGACTGCCTTTCCTTTCTGCAAGACTGTATTTTGAGCGCCCACTGCAGCTATTCAGACAAATCTTGAAGAAATGATGATGTGGATGAGTGATATCCATAATAATGGAGGAGACAAGCAATACACAGTGCTTATGTTGATGATCGTGTTACACAATGTCAAAAACCAAAGTAAAGCACACAGTTGAATGCGTATATTCTTTACAACTCCCGCTGACCACACCCAGAGAGGGCCAAACCTGTCCATGTGTGAATTCACATCTGACAAAGACTAAAGTGGGCCCTCCATTCAAGTGCTCACAAAAGCCAACTAAATGTGTTTACATTGACTTTCATTCAAGTTCAGTGTAGTTTTCCAAGTGACATTTGAAAATACAACTTAAATTTTCTCTGCTTAATTACAGAAATTCAAGAAATGAAATTAAAAACAGTTCATTGGAAATATGCAGAAGTTTGATAGCATTTTTAAAGAATATATTCTTAAACATAACTAAGATGCAAATCCTACGAGAAAAGCTAAACAAAATGTACAATTCATTTCATTCATTTACCTTAAATTCTCTAAATATCAGATATATTCAAAATGATACAATATTTTAAAAACTCTCATATATCTCATAATGTATAATCGTTTTTTAAAAATGATTTATTCCCAAATAACATATATGCAATATTACACTGAAAAAAGAAAAATAAATAATTTAATTTACAAAAAAAGTGGTTGCAATCAGTTTATTTCAGCTACAAATTTAGCTGAATAACTTAAAAATAAATTGTTTATAACCAAATATTAAGACTTAAGACAGAGATTTTTCTAAGAAGTATGTAAGCAGAAGATAGATGCCTCGTAATATATTATTGTGTGTTATTATATTGTCATGTTTTTATTTATCAATGCATTTTGTGTTTTTACATCCTCCGATGTTGCAGATTATTTTACAGATCAAAAGAACAGTGTAACCTACATTTAATTTCTAAAAAAAAATTAAATAAGCATATAAAAATTATTGTGTTTTTCGTGGCAGTTTTACAATATTTCTACAGTTTAATACATTTTAATACAACTTAACTGCTAAAATTATTTGCATCTTTATGTCTTCATTTGTAAAAGGCTAAATAACTTACAGTGGGTACGGAAAGTATTCAGACCCCCTCTTTGTTGTATTGCAGCCATTTTCTAAAATCATGTTCATTATTTTCCTCAGTAATGTACACACAGCACCTCATATTGACAGAAAAACACAGGATTGTAGACATTTTTGCAGATTTATTAAAAAAGAAAAACTGAAATATCACATGGTAAGTATCAGTATTCAGTATTCATCCTAAGTATTCAGACCTTTTGCTCAGTATTTAGTAGAAGCACTCTTTTGATCGAATACAGCCATGAGTCTTTTTGGGAAAGATGCAACAAGTTT
>JAUCMS010000145.1:14878344-14896065 GCA_032357445.1 Enteromius radiatus | reverse complement strand
ACACACTACTGAGCCTCATTTTGACTTGTTTTAAGGACATTACATCAAAGTTGGATCAGCCTGTAGTGTGTTTTTCCTCTTCAATTTTGAGTCTGACTCTAAATCCAGACCTCCATTGATAATTTTTTATTTATTTATTTTTTGTCAGAACATTCAACTATGTAAAGAAGAAAGTATTTAATAGCAATATTTCATTCATTCAGATCTAGGATGTGTTATTGTCTTCCCTTTATTTATTTTTTTGAGCAGTGTGTATATGTATATCTTGTCTTCCTAATTTTCCAGTTCTCATCGATATCTTTACTCTTTATTCTTTTCTATATATAGTTTTAATAGGTGTAATCACACCACTGTCTCTCAGTTTATGTAGAATGTGCCACGTCCGTAGGCTTAGCCTACTATTAAACGATGGACAGTTTATAACTTTAGATGTTCAGTTGTCTTCCTCAAGGGGGCGCACGGAACTCACAACTTCAAATCCTGCATTGCGCTGCATTCAACATAGCCTACTACAGGGTTTCTCAAATCTTACCCTGGAGGTCCAATGCACTGCAGAGTTTAGCTCCAACCCTGATTAAACTCACCTACCTGTTATTTTCTTATGATCCTTAAGACACTGATTAACATGCTCAGGTGTTTGACTAGGATTAGAGCTAAACTCTGCAGTGCATTGAGAAATCCTGGCCTACTATTCTGAAAATTTTTGGGGTGTTTACAGACCAGAAAAAAACAACAACAAAAAAACGTGCCTGTGTGGCACAAATGCTCTGGTTCCCCTATCAAGAGTGAATCTAAAGTGAGATTCAAAAGAACATTTGTAATTATTTTCAAAAGTAATGTTTGGAAAAGGCAATTAAAAAAAATAAATAAATCAAATTCCACTCAGGTATCCCACTTAAAACAGTTCTAACACAAGAAACAGTCAGCACTTTTTCACTTAGACATTTTTATTTGGCAAATGCACATTTTCTATTTGACAAAAGAGGTACCACAAAATAAAACATCTCAGTTTTTAAACCAGTTATAGTATTTTCTAAAATCAAGAAATATGAAAATAAGGTTTAATTTAACCATCATATATCATTGGGGATATTAACAAGTTTTAAAAAATAGGGTACAATTAATCAATACATAAAATATGAAAACAATGCACTGATTTCTTTTCTTTTTAAACACACTAATTATCAGTACCTCTGATAATTAGTGTGTTTAAAAAGAAAAGAAATCAGTACAAGACAAACCTAAATGGTTTCTTGTAAACAGGGTAAAAACGACTTTTCCAAGACATATCAAACAAGTCAATTAGCATCTGTTAAAAGTGGCTTAAAAATAACTGCTCATCTTTTCAAATATTTTTATATCTTTACAGTAGGTGTGCAAAATGCCTATAAAAGATCTTACTCTTAAAACAAGATTATATCTGTAAACACATTATAAGAGTATAATAGCCTCTTCACAGCAAAAGGAGTTTTAAAATATCTATTTGAAAAGTCCACATTTTGTGTTCACACAACCAAAACATGCTGAACAAACAGAGAAAAAGAAAATATACAATATTTATAATATACATTTGAGCTGTTTGTAAAATCATTCAAAGCAAGAAGCTTCCAGAAAAGGATTATTTCTGGTCTTAATGGCCTAAACGGCAGCAATGCTAACGTGTTTTCATATGGCCTGAGCACATAAATGATTGAAATGAAGCTACCCGCAACATACCATTTGACTGAATCACAAAATATCCTTTTTAACGAGCGGGTTTTAAGAAAACTGGGTCTACAACATTTTATTCCAAATGTATAACTTTCATCCACACAAGTATGACACTGTCGCTTACAAGGTAAAATTCAAATTGCACATTGTTGAAAAAATAGGTCGACTTTATGCATTAAACTGAACAAAAATGAAACCGAATCCATTATTATAATACTGGAAAACATTTGCTTGTAATAATTTGGCCTAACAACTACCAGCTCTGGCAAACATGCTGGTGTTGCTCTTCAATCAACTACTGGCCTAAATCTTTATTATTTTGCTTTTGAATCCTGCAGCTATACAGCTATACATTTTCCAAGCTGGAAGCATCCAAACCACTGAGAAAAAAAAAAAAATGGAAGTAAGGGAATCAAAACCGCATATTTAATTGTTTTATGTTATTTTAATTTTAACATTAATGTTATGCTTTAATGTCATTTTAAATGTCACATTAAAGTGAATAAAGGCGAAGCCAATCATCATAATTTAACCTACAAACCAGTAGCCCGGATAATTGCAGCAATAACCAAAAATACACTGTATGGGTCAAAATGATAGATTTTTCTTTTATGACAAAAATCACTAGGATATTAAGTAAAGATCATGTGTAAATTTCCTACAGCAAACAGATCAAAACTCATTTTTTGATTAGTAATATGCATTGCTAAGGACTTTATTTAAACAGCTTTAAAAGGATTCTTGTTCTTCTTATTTCTTTGCACCCTCAGATTCCAGATTTTCAAATAGTTTTATCTCATCCAAATATGTTCCTATCCTAACAAACCACACATCAATGGAAAGCTCATTTATTCAGCTTTGACCCTTATGGTCCAAGGTCACATATTACAAAATATTCTCCCTTAAATCAATGAGAATCCTCATTTGTACTATATCACACCATTGTATTCTATCTTACACTGTTTTCTATAAATCAAGTGCTCTCAAGTGCCATCAAAATATCTTCCCCTCCCTCTTAAAACAACTCATATCTCTTCTGATGATGTAAGAAACTCCCCTAAGACAAAATCAAGTCTCATCCTATATTTTTTCTTTTTCCAGAAACTCTTTTACTCTGTTATACGTATGTCAAAACAAAGAAGAAAAAGCAACTGCGACGTCTAAAACATGCCAAATCTAAACAATTTTGTAACTGTAACAAAAACTGCATTTTTTTCTCTGATTTGTGTGAAAGCAGTAGATTTGAATAGCTGTTAAAATAGCATAACGACACGGATTTCCCATCTATATAAAAAACTATACTATACTAAGCAATTAAATGAGAAAAACATCACAATACTGTGATTCTACTACTATATTGCTGAATCCCTGATTCACATCAACTAGTGTGTATTAAAGACAACAGTCCATATTTTGTTTGGTATGAGAACTAAGTGCATCAACTAGGGGAAATGTGCTGAGGAGGACAGGTTGGACGCGTCTCCTCTGTGATCCAGTTGGTTTTGCATCTGTGTGATTTTGGCGAGAACCTCCAACTCCTGGCGCTGTCGCTCCGTTTTGTGGCTGACCAGCGAACGGTAGAAATGCACAGCGAAAACAATGAATACCAAGCCAAAGGGCACCATGATGGAGGTAGAGGCGATCGCTGCAGCTTCCCCCGGGCTTATCCCTGGAGATTCAGTTACGTTTTCTGATGGAGTACGAACTTTATTCTTCAGAGGGAGGAACTTCACCCAGCAGAGAAGAACCACCTCTGCAAGAAAGAGGAGGGTGCCTATGACGGTGGAGAAGGCCCAGGCTAGCTCGATGTGGCGGTGCATCTGCTCGTGAGGCGACTCCTTTATGGAGTTGAGGTTGTGGACGTTGCTCACGGCCTCCAGGTTGGGCAGGATACATGTGCTGATCATCAAGGCAAAGAGATGGACGGCCACCAGCACTGTTGTGCAGGCACTGAAAGCAATCAGCAAACCACGAGGGTATTCATGATCATCCTCCAGCTGGACCTCCACCATCGCCACCTGAGAACAAATTCATTGTTAACATTAGAACGCAAAAAGAAAATCACAGGTAACCTCAATAAACATGTTTCAGCAAAACCTCATTATTTTTATGTTATATATGACAAAAAAAATACATTGACCGTACAATTAAATAATTGTTCAAATAGCTAAACTGAGAAAAACATGCACAGCTGTGCTTCTCCAATGAAGTTACTTTACTGAAAAATACTCCTATAACTTTTAATTAGTTTTTTTTTTTTAACCAATCATTTGAGTTTAATTTTGGCATACAGCAAAAAATAAGTAGATGATTAATTTAAACTACATGGTAATGTTGTTTTATCATCATTGGGAGAGTATTACAGTTTTTAGTAATACTATTTTAATTAGTTTACATTTCTTAAGTTGCCATTATAAGTACTAGATATTGTGATTTTGTAATTATGTTTTTCTAACTTTTGTTTTTGCAAATTTTACTAATTTGTATTTTTGTTTTAGCTTTGCTACTTTAGTGTATCTACAGTAAAACTAGCAACTAACTTAAATATGTTTTTATGGTTTTATTTAAATATAATAACCATACAAATAAATAAATTTAAATTTTATATTAATTTAAATAAATATAATAAATATAATATAAATTTATTGTGTGCAATTAAAATTATGTTCAAGAACTGTTTTGCATTAGCTCATTGTAACTAACTACCTTAACTGATTGAAAAATTCTAGTTTATTTGCAAATAATTTGTCATTTATTTGTAATTATATAATTAAATAGACAAATAACTGTATTTAAAGTTTCATTGATGTTCAAATATTTATTGAAAAACAAAACAAAAATGTAGATCAAGAAAATTATTTGTGCAGTGTGGCAGACACATTTAAAAGTGTTTTCTCATGCTTTTAAAAATGCCACAGATCACATGTTCTCTGTTTAATGAGGTCTAAAGGCAGCCCTACATGTTACACAGATAGAAATTAGACACTGAACACACAGATATGAAAATACCTTTGGAAGTCGGTAGTAGATTACAAAAGTCAGTAAAACGAAATGCAAACCACTGAAATGTGTAATTATGTTGCATGTTCACACTTATCCCTGAGAGGGAGTAGTTCATGAAATGCAGTTTCCTCATGCCACTAATTTTAAGCTCATTTCCTGTGTTGCACTAACCTCAAGCACAATAATCACCCTATGAAAGAATATTACACCTTTTTCCATTTATTTACACCCATTTCCGGAAATGTATAACACCTTTTTGGTTCTTAGGTCAGATGTGCGTCTATTCAACAGAGAACTTGTTACAATAACAAAATAAATAGGCTTATTGACTTTTAAAGTAGAGGAATCAAAGGCTGTGTGTTTAATCATATATCACAGTATATGAGTGTAAATTCAGCACTACAGTATGAACAGGTTGCATAACATTTACTAACCTGTTTTGACCAAGGACTTTTAGTTTACTTTTTGTTTTGGGTCTCAACTTTCTGAGCAAAAAAGCTAAATCAGTTTTTTTGTATACTGAGGAAAACCGAAATATCTGCATTAATGTAAAACCCAAATGTCAATATCTTTTACAACTAATTTTATATTGTTTAATATTTATTTAATAATATTACTTTCTTTACAGAAATGCATTTTGATAATGTTTATAATACCTTTCCATATTTATAAGTTTACTTTACTTCCATCCCTGAAATACATTTTATGATAGCAGGCATACCATGATTCTATTTCACATTTTGTTGATAATGTAATGGACTTTATATATCAGTTTACTTAAGATGACACAGTCAAAGGAAGTAGGCTACATTTCCTCTGTGCAAGGGATCTTCCAGTAAACGGAAACATCTCACAGTGATGATACTGAAGGCCTGACTAATTTCATCATGATTGCAGCTGTTGCCAAAATAACACTTAATACAGTTATTGCTACTATATACGTATACATAACATACAACCTACTTTCAACATTGTATGATGTTTTTTTGTTTTTTTTATTAGTGGTGGTCAATATATTCCCTATAAAAATGTAGGGAATGTAAAATAACTGAGGTTATTTTACTACAGTAAAAGTGTTTTGTTTATTTAGCATTTAAACAATTAATTTGAGCACAGTTTTGTTCGTATTAATGCAAACGTGTTAATGACTCTTTTAAGTGAAGAAATGACTCTTCTTCACTCCCACGGACTGACTCAAGTTTTTCCTAACTATAGCACTAACCAATAACATTCGAGTCTGTGCTGTGAAAGAACACTTAATTGGTTGCGCCTGCTGAACGAATACGCCCCCTTTACTGACCGAGTAGCTGTTTTGCAGAAGATTCGTTTTCGCGCTGAAAGAGGTACATCCCTCGTAAGCTAACTGGATAAACTCCAAAAGAGTATTAAATGAGAATCTGAACTGAACAGACTGAACTACAGGGGATAAGGAATTTGTAACTAATCTACTGAGTGAATTATTCAAAGTTTCGAAAGACACTAAAAGACACTCTTGCCGCCCCCTACTGGCGAGTACCTGTAGAATAAGCGAATCGTTGAACGGGTGCGAATGAATCTTTTTAGCGAACGGATTCACGGGGCTGAATCACAATGCCCACGACTGAGAGCACGAAGTAACACTTTTGAGAGTTACGTCGAAGAAAGACCTAAATACAATGCTAGTGTGAGAGGCTAAATTGTCTAACGTTGGCTCTCTGATTACACTATATCCATGACAGGTGTCGTTTGCACATCAAAGTGACAGATATGTCACGCGTCATGTTACAAGGCTCTAACGCCGAATACTTTCCAGGTTACCGCGTAATGTAAGTTTCTCCTTTGCATACAGAGTGTTAAGTAATTACTTCATTTACTTACCATAGCAAATCCGGAGAGCAGAGCAGACGTTCTGCTGGTCGCTTTAAGTTTAGCTCGACTCAAGTAAAGTTTTCTCCATGACAAAGCTTGAAGCGAGTGTTCGTTTAAACTCATTGCGCTGGTTTCGTTGTAAGTTCAGAAGTTTTGAAACCTTATCCTTTAATCCCGAGATCGCCTTTGTATCTTCTTGATTACCCTTCGTATGTTTGCCGAAGCCCTTCAACCCGCTGTAACATAACGTTACTCAGATTGTAAAATGACTAACCACAGTAGCTCGCTCGGTACTACAGTCTGATCCATCAGAAACTACAAATCAAGATACCCACAATGCACCGCTTATGGTCAATATGAATACGACGATTTGTGGGAATTGTAGTCCACAACATTTTTTTTCTCTACGTGGGCTCCATTTGAACTGTCATGCCCTGGAATCGTTTTTTATGTTGTTGCATTTAATATATTTGGTATACCCTTCTCCCATTCTCACTTAAAAGCTTCATTGTCGACCCAAATTAATTTATTTGGTCAGCGATACCTACCAAAAATCTACAATAATCTTAATTTCCTCATATGACTGTATTGTTGTTGTCTTTTTTCTTTTAACAGGTACAGAAACTGAACTGGCATTAGGAATCGGTGCGATGAATGAATAAGGTAATTTACCTCAAATTGTGTGGGTTTTATTTGTTTATAGCTGGTTTACAACTGATGAGAAAGTATACAGGCAAATACTGATGGATGCTGTTGTGTTTAAGAAATGATGAGGTTTTGTATATAATTATATCTGTTTTAATTTTACTATCTTTACTATTTTGTATTGTTGTTTTTTTTTTCATCATAACCAATGCTGTGGTATTTGGAGTAAGGCCATAATAACCACATGTCAAACCATGAATGGACCCCTATTAAAATGGTTAAATCAATGTAACTGTAGTTTCTACAAACTAGGTCATAGCAGCCTATACAAATACACATTCTATAACTACATTGCCGTAATTGTAGGCCTAATAAAATGGTTGAGCTCAAATTGCATTAATTGTTTGCATGAATCAGAATTATAACTAGAATACCATAGTTACTGTAGTTTGTGTTACTATATCAAAGCTATGGTAAGTTTTTATTTCGAGATTTAGTAATTTTCTGAGAAGACAGTCATGACAGTGCAGGGTAGATGGTAGACCAAGCAGGGGATTTGGTTAGTTAGCACAGTGAACATACAGGGTTACTTTCTTGGGGCATTTACCTATAAAGTAGTGGCGTATGAAAACATTTAGCTTTTTTTTCAAGTCAGCAAACAATCAAATTGACTATATTTATTTTGTTTGTGCACATTGCAATTTATGTGGTGAGTCAATCAACAACAACAACAAAAAAAAAAAATTGCTTGCCTTCGTAATCTTTAATCCAAATCTGAAAATGCTCCTCCCCACTGAAATGATGGGCCTTCTTTGATGACATCAGTTTGATGGCTTGGGCATGAGCATGACATCCTTAACCACACTCCTCTAACTTTCAGTGTTCATTTCTGATTGAAATGCCTACATTATTACATCTATTCAAAGTAGAAACAACAAGCCACACCCTCTATTTTCCTAACGTCCTCTGAACAAAAAACAACACGAAACCGCACTTCGTTGAGATATAATACACAAAGGAGAGAAAGAAAAAAAACAACAGCAACAAAAATACGTTGGAAAAATGTTGTCATAAGCCTTAACTTGTTTTTCTTCTTATTATCAATGTGTTTAATAGATTTGACAGTAAGCAAAATCTCTCCAAGAAAGACATCAGATCTAGGTAATGTATTGGTCTTATGAGTAAAAAATGTATAATGCAAAACATAAAAACAAGATCGATAGCACAGTCACTGCTAGAAAAATACAGAAATATCTTACACTGAAAATTTAAAATCACATTTTACAAAAGAAGATAAATCATACACAAAATACACAAAAAAAGAAGCAATTTGGGAGTTTGTTGGTTAAACATTATGCAAAATCTTTCAAGATTTTTCAGGAAGTAACTATGCTCTTTCAATAAATGCTTTAAAAAAAATTGGTCCAGAAAGATTTACATCTAGGGGATGTATATACTGAATAATGAAACATTTGCTTTTATCTTATCAAGAAAACAATCTCCACCAATTAAAGTTTGGGCATAACTGTTTTCTTCTCATTAAAGCATAGGTATGTTTTAAATAAATGCACATAACTTGGAGACAGAATTGAAAGATCTAGATGGCAGAGGAAAATTATACAAAGTCATAAATTCTTTTAAATTCATACTTCAGTATAGTACCATCATCTTTAAATAAATCCAAAACAAAGACAATAACCTCTGTCATATCTCTTTTTTGTCAATAAAAAGAGATTTTCCACAAATTAAATATTTTTTTTAACAAAACTAATTCTGAAAAAGTAACTAATTCTTAATTCTTTGAAATACAAAAGTTCAGAACGCATGTGAGACAAAACAGATTTCCTAATTTAATGGGATTTGTTCTTCCAAATAAAATTCAGTAATGTTTTATTTATATCATCAGCAATTTTGTCAAAATAAAAATAATAATAAATAATAAATAATAACACAATGGGGCAATTCTCTGCTTTAGATATAAGAACTCTGCCATAGATGGATAGATCTCATCGAAGCCAAGAATTAAAGATTCTAGTTCTAGCTCTTTACTTTAGAAGAAGAACTGAGATGTTGATGACTCAATTTTTCTTTAGCTAGTCTTTAATTGGAATATGATGTAATGATGCTTGTTGGGTATCATAGAGAAATAGTTCACACTTTGATAAATTTAAGTTGAAGCCCGAGGCTTCAGAGGAACATTAAATAATAGAAATACTTACAGGGATTTGACTTTGACCTTTAGAAATAAAGTAGTATTGTCAGCCAAATGAGATATTTTTACAGTAAAGTGGGATTTTGCAAAATCTGAAGTGATGATAATTCAACAGCCAAAAGAAAAAGAAATGGGGCAACATTGGAGCTCTCCTCAGTAACAATTAAAAGGTTTTGTAGTTTATAAGGTAACCAAAAATATCATTATAAAGCATTCTCACCATGTTAATAAAATTAACTCCAAAACCGTTTAAACATCAATTGGTGCTCTAATGAATCAAATGCTTTATAAAAATAAAAATAAAAAAACAACATTTTAATAGAATCGGAATAAATATTCAAGTACAAGTCTTATATTGGAACTAATGTGCCTATTTTAAATAAACCCATTTTGTGTTTCACCAGTTATACTATTAAGACCAGATAGTTGCAGACGAGAGGCAAATATCAAAGTAATTTATAATCAACATTTAATAGATATTGGTCTCGTTTTCAATTAAAAGTGGATCTTTATCTGATTCGGGGATTAAATTAGTCCCTGCTTCACTCAGGGTGTCATTTCTCCTTTGTGAATCCATTCTCTAAACAAACAATATAAAGGCTGCTTTAAAATATTAAAGAAACGCCAAGCATCTGCAACCGAAAGATTTTCACACAACCATAAAACAATGTTATCAAATGTATTAGAAGTCATTCTTGAAGGAAATCTATCCGTGATCTGACATCCTTTTCTGAAGATTAAAGCGACTTTTTTTGGAAAGTAGCGTCTTGCTTTGTAGGCAGTTCTCGACTGGCATTCAAAATGTCAGTGAAATCCCTGCTTTCAGTCTTTTTTTTTACTTTTTTTAAGAAGGTGGACTTTTTACAGGAGACAATGGAAAGGGTGTCGCCAAACAAAGTTTCAAATCACATTTTGCATCAGCTGATGAAGGAGGGTTAGCTAGCACATCAAACATATTGCTCAGGCCAAATTCAGAGTCAAGTTCAGCTTCGGCGCCAACTTGGCCATCTTTTTCTTCCCATTTAAGAAAAATCAATGCTGAAATTTTCAAAGAAAACTGCAAAACAATATAAAGACTTAAAGTAAACTGATTAATCACATTAGTAGCACCACTGCCAGAACTAAAAATCACAAATCTATCCTCCACGACCCCATCTTGGCCCCCCTGAAGTGCCTTGATTCTGTGGGCAGGCGTAATTTCAACTGAAACAATAAGACAGGCGGAAAATATCGTGCAGCCCCGCCCCTTTTTAAATGGCCAATAGCGTTTTGTTAAATCTGCTCCGGCCAGAGCTGTTGAGCTCGGTTTTGACAGCCACAGTATTAGATTACTGTCTAAATTCAATATGAAACTCTTAATAAAACAAAATAGTGATCATAATCATGCTGAGGCTGTGTAGTTTTAAAAGTGTTTAATATATGCCGACTCAAGCATAAGATTCTGGACTGGAGACAAAATCCGAACAGACTGTGAGCGCTGCCACCGACCTCATTTGCCCCAAATCAAAGCATATTTATATTGCCTGAATTAGTTCCTACATTGTCCACTACGTGCCATTCACTGTACGGAAAATACTAACACTGTGAACAAGTAATTAAATCTCAGCCATAGGTTTAGCATCTATTTATACTCAGAAGTATAGGAAAGTATATGCAGAAGTAGAATCAGTCACAAACTTCCAGTTCACGTGGACTTAAAACAAAGACTGCGTTGAGCAATTAAATCAGTTGTTTGGGGAAATAAAATTTGCCAAAATTAATTATGTGGCTTCAAAGATTTTTTTTTAATAAAATGATAAAACGGCACACATGTAGCATACAAAAATACTTAAGTATAGTTTTGGCCAGTAAATATTGTACCCTATTTAAAATTACAAAATTCAAAGCTGGCATGAAATAACCCTATAATTAACCCTATTTATTTTCAAAATACTCACCTATTTAATATTACCTATTTAATATTATTTTAATATCACCTAACTAAATGTTGTTGTGTAATTGGACTTTTGGCCAAGATTATTATAGCTAACTAAAGTTATAAACCATAATTTAAAAAATTGTTGTTACTTGAAATAAAAAGGTTAACTGAAACAAAAAAATACAGTTATAAAATTAAAATATTAATAATACAATTAAAATATTTTCAGCTAGTTGCAAAGTCACCATTTCTCATTTTTTAGCCTAAGTTGAGGTATTACTATAAAAAAAAGTGAAATAAAAGGTAATACTATACATACATATGGGAGGGGGGGGATTAAATGGCAAATAAAATAAATTACTAAAACTTTAACTAAAATTAAAATAATAAAAATAAGTAGGAGTAGTATTGCAATGATACTAAAATACTATTATTGTAGTCAAAAACATATAGATTTTTATATTCATCTTTTATTATTTTTTTAACAGATTGTTCGACAGAAGATTTCAGCCCTTTGGTTAAACCTTAACTGATATATTTTAGCTCAGTCAACTTCCCAAACATGGGTGACCAAATCTGCCATTCAGCAGAAAAAAATTCATTAGTAAAGTAAATGCTCACTTCCTTAATCTGACTCATGTGAGAGTTCCTAAAAAAAACATAAAGACACCTAAATGTGTCATATCTGATCATTCAAATGAGCACCTCAGCTTTTTTCACTAAACTGTACAGCATGATCCTTTCATGCACTGATGCTTGCAGAAAACAACACAGCAACACATTAGACTAAAACAATCAAGCCCAGATCAACCGCTCACTTCCTGTATTTGTAAGAGGAAGGCAACACTAGACCCTCTGAATCACCCACCGAGCGAGACCTTGCTCTCTCATGGTAATGTCAGTAGTTCTTTTGTGTGCAGCAGTGCCGCCCCTCCCCCTCCATCTTCTCTCACCCAGACCCACAGTACAATGTGTGCTCTTTGTAGGCAAGCCTGTAACTGGACGCCAGGTGGTCTGTGATTGGCTGAGCCGAGGCCCCTCTCTCCCCCGTCGTCTTTTTCTGGTGCATATGCATGAGATAGCAGGCTGGTGTGTGCCTGCGCAGCTGCCTGTTCTAGACAGGAAAAGAGAGGGAGAGAAACAGGAGCAAGACATTGGGGAAGGTTAGAGGAAGAGGAATAGAGAAAGGAAATTGGGTGAGGAGACGGCGGGCGACTGTGATTAGGGGGGTTGTAATCATGTCTATGTTCTGTTTGTCTGGCTGGCGATGAGATCAAGCAGCCATGGCCATGTCACTGAGTGCCGACGATGAGGATTACGACTCGGACACAGCCGAACAGGTCAGCACACACTCTTTCTCTGTCTCTACACACACACACACACACACACACACACAAACAATTAGTCTCCTTCTCAGGTTGCCTTCCTCATAGCACCGTGGCTCTCAAACAAGGCATGTGTTTTCTCCACCTCTGTCTGCTTTCTTCACCTTGCTCACCATCTTTCTTTCTGTGAAATGGTTTCTGGGATTCGTTTCATTGCGGTAGTATAAGAACGAGGTTTCCATGCGACAGGAAGGGGAAAAAAAACTCATACAACAGAGAAGAGTAGCCGTGTCTTATTGTTTGTCTCCATTGGTCTTCAGCTATCAGTTGTGATTGGTTTGAGTCATGTGTGCCTCTTTCAGAAAGGCAGAAAAAGCATATTCCCGTTGCTTTACCTTTGTGTTTGGATGTGATTTATACTGGTTTGTCTCCTTTGTTTTGTTGGGAGAACTCACATGTAGTAGCTAGCAAGTAGCGAATGTAGTAGTTAGACGTTTTTGAGTGTGATGTACTCTGACTTTAACACGTGTGCGGATCGTTAGGGAGTAAATAGTGTATTAAATAAGGACAAAAAGTTCCTCAAAGCAACAGCATGACTGGACATGTGTTGCCCTTAAGTTCCCTTCCCAAGATGCACTGCAGTTTTCTAGGAAATAGAACAACATGCTCGGTTTGTTATTTTTAAGGAAGGACAAGATCTACGCTACATTGTAAAAAATATTGTCATAGCATGTTCACCTTTTCAGTTTTTCGATATTCAATTTTAATTGACTGTGTTACTTGACGTTACGTGAAATTTACTAGCCATTTGTAAGTGAAAATTGTTTCTAAGTCAACTTTTTTTGCATCCATCTGAAGGATTCAAAAAATGGCTAAGAAGAGTTGTTGGTTTTTGTTTTCTAAAGGAGCACAACATTCAGACTTTTGCAATAGACACCTGTGCAGAAATTCTTGAATTTGCTACGAAACATATCAGCTGCGGCGCAGTACATGTTGGCTTGAGGTCCACTATGTGCTCACCAACAACACATATATTGCATGCATTTCAAATCGCTTAATTCCTGCCGTGACATATAACAGGGTCCCGTATCTTTAAAACAGTTTCTATGTTGAAAACTGGGGGGGGGGAAGGGTGAAGCAAAGTGTGAGGGGAACAAAAGGAGGACCCGGCTGCTCTCGGGGCCCCTGGTTGAGTTCATCTTGGGTAGTCTATAAGTCAGAAGGTATATTTGGTAAGACTCTTTAGACATATGTTTGGTCTAAAGATACGGTCAGATTCAACCAACTTATTTCTGATTGAATTCAGATGAATTCCTATTGAAATCAATGAATTTCTGCAATATTTTACTAGCAAAAAAAGAAAAAAAGATCAAGTTAGTTGTGAATAGTGTAGCAATAAATGAAGCGCTGTTCATCTGTGTGTGGAAATGCTTTCAACCATAAAGCTTTGTGCAATTTGTATAAAACGAGTCAAATTTATTAGTGCTTTTATCTCTAAAAATTTCTTTCCCAAAGCACTTGAAGTTCAACATGTTGTCATTGACTTGTTCATCACTATTGTGCAGGAGCTTCAATTCTTCTAGATTACTATTGCAATGTAGCTTTATGACTCATTGGGTCTTTTGACTTGTGTCATGGCGTGGGTACAATAAAGTGCTCGCAAATTAAACAAACTGTCACCTACGACCACGAGCAAACACATTCACACAGCCTGTAATTATGATTCTGCTGGAGTGTACATGAGATGACGTAGATGATCCTGTAGACAACATGAATGAGTGTTTTAGGAGAATTCGAGTCAGAAATGTCAGATATTATCTTATGTATGCATGCATGAATTAGCTTTGTTAAAAAATAACTATAGCATTGAGCACTATAGTATCGTATAAGATCGTTGAAGAATAACAATAAAGCCAGACAAACTTAATTTCCCATCATTCTCTGTGTAAGCACAAAAATGAAGAAAGACTGATGCAGCGTGACTCTAGGTGCAATTGCATGATGATAGGAATGATGATCCTGGCTGATGTTTCTAGATGTAGTTTGTAGAGCACTGGGCTGTAACGATTTCTTCATAACCCTATAGAATGATTGGTAGAACATTACAGGCAACCTGCAGAAGACATTAAAAGAAATGAGCCTCCTCAGAAAGTACAGTCTGTACTGTTGGTTGGTTTATTTATTTATTTTGCTGGACTCTGTATCCACTGATGGTGCAGTGTTTTACTGGTGAACTTCTGGTGTTGTGCTGTGTTTAAAAGGTCTGATCTAGGATCACCGTCATCAGTCTAAATAGTCATTTGTTTGAGTTGGAGATTACATCTTAGGTTCTCACACATGTGTAGACCTTGGACAGCTGATGAATACTGGCTGTGATGCAGCATTCTTTTTGAAACAACTATCTCTCATATTGAGTTCCAAACTCGGACAGTGGGAATAGAGGTCACAGCTGTGATGCATCACTCCAAAGCACAAAAAAAACGTTGTGCTCTGTAGTAAGCATTCTTACAGTCAGCAGCCTGCACCGCTCTGCAGCTCCCTGAATCTGTTATGATGAAACATGGCGCTTGGGAATGGTTGTGTTCCAGTTCTTTCGTAAGGAAATGATGTCCTACAGGATTTTGCCAGGGCAGGAATAGCTCTACAACAGCATTTGATCTTAATGAAACATCACATAAAAATGAATATAATACCATTGATCTTGAGTATATTTCAGTGTTACAGTGCTACTATTTAGTCCCTCAGAGGAACTGTCTGCAATGGAAAACGAAATCATTAAAAAGAATCTGACGTTAAACCCCATTCGTCAACCACTTCCCTCTTCTGAGCCAATTAAATGTTGAATAGAAGTATTCCTTCACTCCACCAGTCAGCAAGAACTGCTGTGTTGCCATGGTTACATTGCAGAAGGACAGACTTCCAGTACTGCACTGCAGTTTTGTGCATGCGTTGTAATGTATTCATTATCTGAGCTGGAAGGCAAGATAGGATTCTTCTGGAGAGGATGATGAATAAGGATTGCATTGATGCTAAAATAAGACATCTTATCTTTACTCTACGGTGTGAAAGAAAAATGCATGTGGATGTAATAAAGAAGTAATTGTTTGCATACACATAAATCAGTAGCACCTGGTACCAATGAAAACCTTTTTTTTGTTTAACTTCACAAGACCAGAAAAGAAGAAATTTCAAGAAAATGTAATTTAGTTTATTATAATTTTGACCTTGTTGCAGGTTTATTTTAAAGATATAGTAGATATTGCACTAGAGCTTAAATAATAATTTCAGCCCTGAACTTTACTTTCTACTTGAAAACTAGCCTGTGTTTTGAACGTTATTAAATTTCCAAAGTTTTGCTGCATATGATCCCATGTGTAACCGGAGCAAATTTGCTGGAATCCACTATTTCTGCTGCTTATTACTAGATTAGAGAGCAATCAGAATGATCCCAATAACAAGAGTGGCATAATGAGGTTCCTAAAGAGGTTATATTCCAACAGCTGAGCCAGCAAGAGAGGTGCACAGGCGAGTTAGAAGTGATGATAAACAATAGCAATCCAATTGCAAGGGTGAAAGAATAAGGGATATGAGCAGATTATTTTGAAGCATAGTGCATAAATCAAGCAGGAGAGTCATACAGGGATTGTGGGTGGTTAAACAGACAACAAGAGGCACTGGTAAGAACCACGGAGAGCTGTAAAATGTACAAAAAAAGTCATTATAGAAGAGCACCTATGATACTTGACAATTTATTGTTTAACAGTGAGCTAATGACATACGAATCAGGTGCCTGTGCCATTTTTTCTGTCAAACAAACGAAAAAGCAATTTTACAGTTTTAACGGAAACCACAAGTTCAGCTTATTAACTTCCACAAATACAGCTAAATTGCATGTTTACTTTCAAATCTCACACAGAAACGGCTTATACACTGACAAAAACAATAGCATTTAACTTCTGTTCCCAGATGCCTCTTGTTTTAAGCCTTAAATTAGCCTTTGGAGTGAATGTTTGGCTATAATCTATTATATTATTTACATTTCCATTCTTCGTTTTTTTTTTTTCCATTAGCAACGGCTACCCAACAGACCCAAGCCCAAGATGGCTACATCAACAGCTACAACTCCGGCAGCGACCACTTCTTCATCCACTGCAACAGCAGTCAAGCTGCCATCCAATCGAACCTCCTCTGGAGCACGCCGTAGACGCACACGATGTCGAAAATGCGAGGCATGTGTGCGGACAGAATGTGGAGAGTGTCACTTCTGCAAGGACATGAAGAAGTTTGGAGGACCTGGTCGAATGAAACAGTCTTGTATTATGAGACAGTGTATAGCGGTAAGAAACTCAATTCCAGCAGACACTGAGATGATTTGTGAACCAAACATCAGCTAATATATATATATATAGTCACAACGTTTTTTTTAAGATGAGAGGGCGATTTTTATTATTATTATTTTTTTTTTGGCCAATAATGTTTTACTGATTTTGAAACTGAATATAATGTAGAAGCAGTAGTTTGTGAGGAATCCATACCATAGCCATACTCTGGGCTGTTTACCTAAATTTAATTAAAAGTAAGGAATTGGAATTCCTCCTGAATTCTCCTTCATCAAATGTGTGAGGAACTGGCAGAATTCCATGTAGTTTTAGTGACTAGGGATGATAACTGTTAACCGGTAACCAAACGATACGAATTTTGACTGATTAATACAATCAGTTAAACGGTTTTAATTCATTTATTTATTTAATTTATTTATTTAAGTGATTTATCTAACTATTTTAAAAGGAAAGTTGCATGGTTAAAACGCTACTCATACCCTATGTAAAATTGTGTTTTTTAGAGAGAAAAAAAAATGATATACAGTATATAGGCTATATATGTATATATACAGTGGGTACGGAAAGTATTCAGACCGCCTTAAATTTTTCACTCTGTTATATTGCAGCCATTTGCTAAGTTTTTCCTCATTAATGTACACAAAGCACCCCATATTGACAGAAAAACACAGAATTGTTGACATTTTTACAGATTTATTAAAAAAGAAAAACTGAAATATC
>JAUCMS010000145.1:14857028-14869052 GCA_032357445.1 Enteromius radiatus | reverse complement strand
TTGGTGAAGCTCAATTATCTTTTGCAGCATACAAGAAATATATTCTTTGGTTTTTGTCATTGTGTTGATGATTAAGGATTTTGGGCTTTGTTTTCCCTCCTACAGTATATATATTTCTGTGAAACAGGAAGCCAGGGCTGGATATTTTCATGTTCATAATCACCCTGGAGTGCTCAAAATCGTGAATATGAATGGGAATATACTTCAGAGACATTTTACTCATACAATTTTCTAGGGGTGCCAATAATTGTGGCCAACATGTATTGGAGAAAAACATTTATTTCACAATGAGATTTTCTCCACATTTCAATTGTTTTACTTCAATGATAGGTTAGGACTTTGTGAATTTTTTGAATGAAAGATCAAAAGGATAAACAATGCAGATTTATTTTTAATTTCCACCTTTCCTCAGATATACCAAAGGTGCCAATATCAGCACTGCATATTAAATTAAATTAAGTTATTTTTTAAAGAAAAATAAACGTATCTGAATAGGCATATACACAGGAATAAAAGATATGTCAGGTTAAACAAGGATGTAATAAGAACATACACCATAACATTACATAAATGCCTTATAATCTAAAATGCCACACAAAAACAGAGAGGCTGGTATTGCTGTGGTGTCTTGAGTGAAGCATTTGTGCAGCTGAAGCTCTTCAGCACTATGCAATGCGCCATGATGCAACGTTTAATAAGGTTTATTACACAAGTCAGTAATGGCTACAAAATATGGGTAAATCATTTGTATCTTTCTCAAGTGGAGTCCTTATTTTCATTTCATTTTTCTGACAGTCAACTGAAGTACTAACAATAACGGTAAAGCAGCTGTTATAGTTCACTGAAGACAAAGAACTGCATCGTTTGGCACTCAAATCATCCCTCTTTGTTTTACACTTTGCATAAAATGCACATTTTCAAATTCTATTGATTCACGGTTACACTGTGCCTATTTATGGCCTTTGCCTACAAAACAGTTCTATCCCTATTTCTCACCACTTCCAGTCTTCCAGTCACATACTCAAAGTCACATGACCCAAAAGAACAGTGGTGGCTGAGAAACTAGCAAATGTTCTTAAGACTTTTGACAAAGAAAGGAAGTCATATGATTAAAAAAAAAAAACACAAAAAACAGGACTGCTGAATCCAGAGAAGAACAACTTTTGTGTACCACAAGGTGTTCATTATGCCACTTATTAAGTCACAGACAGTATCATACCAGTGTCAAGTTATAAGGAGGTACAATGTAACTTGTAGGAACTCTTGTTTGCACAATCCAAAACAAGAAACAAAAGCCCATTCAAAGATGTAGCAAAAAAAAAGAACATGAACATTCAGATCCTTCCATCCTGAGCGCATGAAGATAAATACACTTGAGCGACTTTTGAGTTTCTCACAGTGCTTGCATGTGACAGGTGAGCAGAATGTCTTCAAAGCTGTAGGACATCAAGTCAAGGCTGTGAGGTGTAGCTGCTGAACAATTGCATATTATTACAGAGTCTCTTTCGAAGAGCTTGTGGAATGTTTTTATTGAAGCGTTTATTGACAAAGCCATTGCGAGCCATTGTCTGAAGGCCTTCCGAAACTTCATGGATATTTCAAATTGTATCTTTCTCTCTGATCCGAAAAGATGGGGCATTTGCAGTGCATGTCTTCACCGAGTCTCCAATGCAAAATAGTCCTCGGGCAGAGCGGGATGTTTTCCCAGCAGCATTAAGACTTGAAAACATGCACAGCTCTGATAACGTATTGTCTGCAGATTGGGCATTCGCTCATGCGCTTCCCGCATTTAGTGCAGGTGACCATGTGACCGCACTCCAGCAGCACACAGTCTATTACAGCGTCCATACAGATGCGGCACAGGTTGTCGTCATTTGACAACTGGGTTTTGCAACCATCTGAGAGAGAGGGGATAAAAATTTTTTTTTAAAAGATGTGTCAAATACTATAGGCGCCAATCTCTCTGTGAGGACAAGATCTTGAGTAAAGCCCAAAGTATACTTTGGTTTTTACACATTCTTTGTGCTAAATCTTTTCATTTTTACACAAGAGCAAGAAGAACAACATACTACTCAAGATGGCAATGACACCCATGTTGACGCATGCTTGTGTAAGTGCATAAAAAACCTCTAGTTTTGACCCATATAAAAGACAGTTATCATTCATAACTTTTAAAAGGAAAACAATTTTGTCAAGCCCTTGCATTCACACATGCTTTCAAACGAAGTACTATGAAACGTTTGACTGCACCAAAGAGAGTATACTTTGGACTTTAATGAATGAATACATGTGTGATGAACCAAACACAACCAAAGATGGCCACCACTCAACATGAATACTTCCAACTAGTGATGCACTCAAATTACGGCAACAAAAATATTTGGCTAAAATAGTAAAAAGCAGTAGTAGTTTTGGTGGATCGAAATCATTATTGGAGTTTCTCAGATGAAGTGTATTGATTGTGTCAGTGACCAAAAATGGAGCTTAAGTAGCATGTATGTAAGATTCGTTAGAGTGAACTTAACTTCTAGTTTATCACCTGTGAACATGACATTCTGAATAGCTTACAACAGTTTGTTTACTAAATTACCAAAATGTTATTTTCACTGTCATCATTTTGGTCCATCACTACATCCCAACTCTTGCAATGTGCAGTTTATTTGAACCCTAGATAATATACAACAGTAATACTTGATGAAGGGCACAGATGGAATGGGATAATGCGGGTAAAACATCACATTAGATACATTTTTATGACTTTTAACCCTAACAGAAAAATGCATTATTCATTACAATGTCAATGTCACTGTACAGTTTTCGTTTCTTTTTTCATTGCGAGTACATGCTATCTGGCAGTGGCCATGCAGGGAAGGGGTTTGAAGTGCAATGACATCACAAACTTCAGTGCACCGGTGGGTGTGACCAGGAAACATTTCCGCCAATCGCAAGCCTTACCTCCGATTACGCCATTGCAGATTGGAGGAGGATAAGCTACCACTTAAGTTGGAGGAGCAAAGCACAGCTATTAGACTCGGCTAGGAATTTATAATTAAACCGTCTATTTAATTAACTGTGAAAACCTGAAAATCACATGAAATCAACTCCTACACCTAAAAAAGCGATTTTGTCAGACTGTGAGGTAAAATAATTTCCTACCTGCAGTGATGGGGTTGCTCACATTTTCAACTGACAGACACAAAAAAAGAAAAAATATTTTAGGTACAATATTTTTCTTCATGTTTTCTTTTTCCCAAATTTACATACAGTTGGCAGCTATGTCAAGAAGTTCATTTTAGAATGTGTGTTGCTGTATATATATGAAGCAGTGCTAGTTCAGCTCTGCATGTAGCACTCACTAGATTTACGATTGTCTTCGTTCTCCCGGTAAAGCCTCCTGACGCGCTCCACCAGCTCCCACTTCTCACAGCAGCCAGAGAAACTCACAAAGTTCCTAGCCAGGATCTCCTTTAGCTGCCGTACGGTCAGTTGCTCCACGTCATCAAGAGACGACAGGTCTGACAGAGAAGCTCTAGCCCGCCGCCGCGTCTGAGGACTAACCTGATGGTAGAAACACATTATAGTCATATTGTCAATGCACAACTCAATTCAATAATTACCGGTAATGACCATGTCATTCCTTTCAGTTGTCACTAAGTGTGTGTTACCTCGGGTGTGTGTTCTGTCTGGTCAAGGTTAAGGAGTGAGACTGAAGTGGAGTCCTCGATATCCTATCAGCAAGGAATGTTTACACAGAAACAGTATAATTAGCCATCCATGCTAAGCTTTTCCTACTATGGAAGTCAATAGTGACAAAAGTAGCCTGGTTACAAACCTTTTTCAAAATATCTTCCTTTAACAAATTATAATTACATAAGTATAAACAGATTTATACAGGTTTGGATCTACTTGAGGGTGAGTAAATTATGACAGAATATTCATTTTTGAAACTATCACTTTAACAGAGGAATAATTGGAATGAAGTGCCAAAAGTGTGCAAACCAGTTCTGCCACACGCCTTTTGAGAACTAATGTTACACTTCTGCTCCCCTGAACAGGCTATGTTTGACACAACTGTATTATACTGCTCTTGTATCTGAGCATATGCTTCCTACTTAGTAGGAAATTATGAACATAAACAGTATTATGTTTCAAACTGCACTATGCTACGAGGGTCACATGGTTTTGTCATATTACATTTTCATTTTAGTGCTGTACTGTTATCATCGTAGGGAAAAATTTCACTCTTTCACTTCAATTGTGTAATGTTTTAGTTTTGAAATGAATAAAATGTCATATAATTAAGTAATTTAAAGAACAAATAAGTTAATTTGAAACACAAAGGAAATTTGAGTCAAGTGTATTAAAATTAACAATATTATATATATATATATATATATATCTCTCTCTGATTATGTTGTCTACATGCCCTGTCACACTGACTGCATTTCTGTGTTATCAGATCTGTTTGAAATGAGTTTCATTTTGCGAAAAAAAAAAACTATTGAAGAAAATCTCATTTTAGATTCACAATGAAAGGTCATTTTTATCACGATTCTAAAAATTATAAACAATGCATGTTGAAAGTGCATGTTTCTTCATTAAATTATTTTTTCATAAGGTCTAGTGTTTCTCCCTGATTTCCAATTTGCAATTATTATCCAAGTTAGACATATTTCATTTTGCCTTTTAGTTTAATTTCCTTTTTTATAACTTTTTACTGTTGTTAAACCTGCAGTCAAGCTTTAATGTATATTATTTATTTAATTCAATGGAGCTGTCAACACTGGAAACTGACAAATATTCAGAAACAGGTGCAGTTATACATAAGTTAGAATAAATAAATAAATAATATATTATAATATATCTTTTGCTTTACAAGTCTGCATATTGAAATACTTGTTAAGTTTTAAAAATAAGACAAATCATTATCTATTCCAAATGTATAGAGGACGCACCTGATTGGTGGACTCTGAGCTGTTGCTCCTACTGATTGGCTCTCCTTGAGTTGGAGAGAGTGCTGAGAGAGGGGAAGTGGGCTCTTCAATTAAAGGTGGTGGGCTATAAAGGGGGCGTGACTGCAGAGAGGGCGTGTCTGGATCCTCCTCACTTTCTGCCCCTTGATGGCAAAGCACCAAGTCCACAAGGTCCTCCTTCTCCCTAAGAAAGCATTTAAACAATTAAACACTAAAACTAACAACATTGTCACAACAAACCCTAATATTAACAATGCTCACTTTCTAATGTCTGTGCAAAATACCTGCAGGTATCAGTGTTAATGTTGCGTAAGGTGAGGTACTGCCGCAAGTCTTTAACACGCAGACGCATGAGCTGGGGACGCTGGAATGCAGTGCCCTTCAGCAGGTGACAAGTCGTGCATCTGCGTAGGTTTTCATGAAGTACCGAGCACAGCGAACAAAAACTCTTCTTACAGTCACAACAGATGTGCTACGGTGGAGAAAAAGAGAGTCTGTGCTGAATCAGATCGACAAAATTCAAGGTTATAAGTATAAAGTAATTGTAAATGTAGTTGTGTAATTCAATATTACATTTAAAGTAAATATATTTAAAATGTACTAAAATGCAATTTCATTATTACAAATACCTTTAAATTCATGACATACAATTGAAATTACATCAAATTTATTTTAAAAGTACATGCTTGATACAGTCTGCAGTACATTTAAACCATATTTCAAATTCCTACTTATAGGAAAGCAATTAAAAAATCCTCTACTAACTTCATTTAATATTTAATTTACTTACAAAGGTAAAAAGATTTGTGCATTTTAGTCCATGTAAGCTGCATCTGAGGTGACCTATATGTATTACTCCTAAAATTGGCTAAATAAACTTTTAATAGACTTTTTTTTACATTTCTTTAAAAAAAATATATTGAGGACTCATCTTGCATGCAGCGTAGTATAGGAATAAGAAAACATTCTGTTCCTTAACACCACCCACTAACTATTTTTGTCAGGCTGTGACTCCAGTTTTGTTTCAAACAAGTACAAACCTGTCAACATGGAGCCAGCTTCCTGATTCAGTGGGGTATATGTATGTGTATATATATCTAATAAATGTTTTTAGGGTTAATGTGCAAAGCAAATGTGATCGAATGGCATTAGCAGGTGTGCAGGTCTACCTACCCTCCTCCTAAAGACAGAGAAGGCTTGTCGACAGGCCTGACACACCAGACTGGTGCTGGTGGAGTTGGTGGGCGGGTATGTGGAGTATCCTGCAGTGGGAGCGAAACGAAACGGACCCGCGCCTGCCCCAAAACCTGGCTGCTGCCCTCTCACGGCCCCGGTACCCATAACCTCATTCAGAAGACCACAGCATGATGCCCACATAGACGAGGCCCCCGCCTGCATGGAAAAGAAAAGACTTCAAAATCAAACAAACACAAGGATTTTCTACTACTGACATTTTAAACAGAGCCAAAATTAAACTTTTTAAGATATGATTATGCAGAGCTATGCTAGACATGTTAACACACAGTGCCTGACTACATATATTGAATTTTCACAGAGTCACTGTGAAATCAAAATAGATGACAGCAGAGCTTTTTATTCAAAATTATCCATGCATGTTTTTTTAAACTCATGCGTCTTCAGAATCTTAATCATTTCTCAGAAAATAGAAGAAAACTTCTGTTTCATGCCAACTTTAATAAACAAGGGAACTCAAATGTGTGAGCTTTATCATATAGCATGTGTCTAGGTTTATCATATTTAATGCACTTTTTGTATGTGCACTGATCTTTATTTACTTATGAATAAGGGCCTAAATTAGATCCGTCTCAACTAAATTGGTCTAAAAATGTATGTGTCAATGATACATGATGTTATTTTCCACAGTACATATTATTGCATTATGACGCAATATATTGTTACACTTCTAATTAAGCCTCCAACATGTAAAAGTTCCAATTGTGAGTGTTAGATAACAATAGTAAGACCCTTTTTATCCCACATTTTCTGTGTCATTCAGAAGGTCCTTCCCTGAAATAGTTCCCATTGACTAGGATCCCATTAGAGACGGATGGGAACAGGGCTAAGCCATAACAAGAGATTAGTGTGCTTTAAATGACTTGACTGCAGCCAGAGCTCTTAGGTGACACTCAATAGAAAGTAACCATGGCGTTTTTATTTTCATAGGGAGCTAGAATGATAATCAACTCCCAATTGTCATTGTGCGGCACGGTGAAGTATCAGTCCTGTTGCTGGGTCTCACCTCCCAACAAATGAAAACATGAGAGCAGAAGAGTAAAAACAAATAATCACATTACTGATCGTTGCATTTAACGCTTGAATACTGGTATTCAATAACGTTACATAAATTATATTAACAGCTAGATTCTGATTGATGCACATATTTTTAAGACATGGCATCAATGAACAAAATCACACAAAGCAAACTGGAAATCAGTTGATAGTTATCGAGCTGATAGCAAAGCAGCAGATTATTAATGCTAGCATGACGTGCAGCCAATACAAAAACTAGTTAAATAAATAGTTCAAAACTAAACGAGTATGATGAAAAATGGCTGTACCTTCATAGCAACTCCAGGACACCGCGGGGAGTCACCCAGCTGTATGTTAAAGCAGCCTGGCCATTGCTCATAGTCGGCTAACTCTTCATTTTCAGTCGCGGTCTACACAGCCGCACCAGGATCGCTATGCAACTGTGATGACGCGTTTTTAGCCAATCACAGCGGTGAAAACCATGCGACGCAACACCAAACAGCCAATCATCTCTTACCTCCAATAGTGCAGCGGAAGTTCGTGTATTGGGATAAGAGTAGTTTATGCTGTATTTATTACACTTCATGGAAAGGGATTACTTTGTTTTATGTGGTTTAATTATTTAAGCATGATCCCATGCGAAATTAGTTTACCTGTTAAAACAATTTTATATATAAACAATCTTAAGGATAGTATTATCCTAAAGGTATTAACCTACAAATAGCATGACGAGCATAATAAGTTGTGATAAAATATAATTAGTGTTGTATAACACCCAAGTAATGTTAATTATTAATAGATAAACTGATACTGGATAATTAATGGTGTCACTCGAGTCACAGGTCACTGTAAGCTGAAGTTGTTTTGAACCTCTTAGAGTTTGTGAACAGTCAAAATATAATCAAGTCCCCTTCAGGTTCAGTGTGAATGCAGCTAGCAACACTTCTGTTTTCTATCAATTTACCTGTACATAGACCTACAACGTTCAATCTTATTTTCAGTTAACTGTAAAACCATGTCGTACCACATAAATATTCTGAACATTGGCGACCTCTACCGTATGTAACATTAAACTAATTAAACTGCTTTTTCGATTTAGACACGCCTGAATCAACTGTTAAACCAGATTAACGTGTTTGTCTCAGAAATATTCTCCGCGTTATATATGTGTAAAATTATAATAAACTATATGTTGACAAATAAATAAAAACGTTGTCAGAGCTTGTTTTCTGCTTACGGGAATCGATGTATCGGCGCTCTGCATGGGCTACTAACAGTCCGATTCGTGAATGAGTTGCTCTTTTTCGCAACCCAATTTTTCGCACGTATCCGACTCGAGATCGCAACGATCCGTGATAACAGCAAAGCGACTCGCTGAAATGAACTGTTCCCAAGAACTGATTCGTAGAACTGAATCGCTCTAAAAATAATAATCGATTTGTCTGTGCTCTACACCGCGTCCTGAAGCGTAAACGGAACTGGAGGGTATTTTGAAGAAGTGTCTGCGTCAGGTTGTTAGCAAATGATCCATATGAATATGTTCACTATGATTACTAACATACGTGTTATTATTGTAGACTTTCACGTGTAAGAAAGATTTCAAAACACAATTTTTGCATCTGAAACGCCGTTGGTGGTTTACAATATTATCAATAGAATGTAGGCTACGTTATATTAGCGTATCCCAAAACAGCATAGTTACTGCCGTTATTAAACTATAGATTTTACTGCACCCGATACACCTCATTTCGCTGAGAGGCCATGGCCAGTGTGCATGAAAGTTTGTATTTCAACCCCATGATGACAAATGGGGTTGTTCATGCCAATATTTTCGGTATAAAGGATTGGGTGACTCCATACAAGATTTCAGTATTAGCTTTACTCTACGAGATGTCCACAACCAAACCAATGGCGCTCCTCGACAGAAGACGCTTGAATAAACTCATCCTACCTTTACAACAGGTAACTGTTATGATTCATGTTTTCTTGTAACTGTCTTTGTGTTTAAAAAGAAATATACTCTAGAGTAAAGTACATGCATGTTAAAATGTATTTTAAATATGTAGAAATGTAATAGTAATGTCTTATAAATAGACTTCGTATTCACTGATGCATGTACATACAAGCATTTTTTTTAAATAGTTAACTGTCATGTATTTATATATGTTCGTATTTCACATTTGCAACGCGTTTGCAATTTAGTACATTTTAAAATGTATTTAAATATGATATTAAATAACACACTACAATTACTAGTAGTGCACATTAAATACAATTAAGTACACTTGTTTTTCACAAGGGTCCACATGCGGGTTGTGTTTTTCTTCATGCAATTATGCAGCACGTGCTTGATTTGTTTTTGTGATAATCAGGGTCCAGATTTGACTCTAGAGCAGTTTCTGAAGATAGTAGAGGAGTGCTGTCTTCGCATGGTCAATGCTGTTAAACTCAGGTATGTGTCTCATCTTAATAAAAAAACGTTCAGCTTTGGTCAGATTTTATTACATGAAAGTTTTATGAACTATTGACTTCTGTTTTTCAGGTTGTTTTTAATGGCTGACGGAGAACTGCAGGATATGGAGCACTTTTTTACTGTCCTTCCCAATGCTTTCAGTGACTCAGAGGCATTCAAAACTAGTGTTGTTGGTACGGATGTGTGTTTCTTTCATGGCCATAACCACCCTTCCTATCAAATTCAGAGTTCTGTGGCCAAAAGAAAATCTTAAGAAAAACATTATAATATTAGACATTTGCAGGAATGCAATTATTTATTTTTTCATGATAGTAGTTGACTTAATCTTAATATATTTGACCATTAACCCATTTTAAAGTAGAAAAAATCTTGTATTGTAAAATTTGAGAAGACAATTTTAAGAAGTATTTTGGAAATGCTAAATATCTTTTAATTTTAACATGAATATAGAAAATTTTTTAAGACCGCCGACCTGAACCACAATAACGTTCTCTCTCTGTTTCTAGGTCTGTTCATGCGTCAGATGCTTCTGGCCTACAATAAACTGTCCTTCAGTCAGGTGTATAAGCTGTACAAGTCCCTGCAGCAGTACTGTCGTCGTGGCAATCAGCCCGAACTGTCCGCTCTGCCTTCTGAAGACATGGAGCTGACGAGCACTGAGGATCCCAGCGCTGACCGCATAGACAAAGATGAGCTGGACACAGCATCTCTACACCAGTCCGAGCTGAGGTCAGAGGGAATAACATGTTACTTGTGTTATTAGTGCAGACAGGGTTGTATTAATACAGTTAGACTGAATATGACGAGGGTTTTATTTTCTGTTATCATTAGATCTGACGAGACCCGAGGTCCTTTATCTCAGAAACAAGCAGAATACTTCCTTGCACGACAGGTTGGTTACAGAGGAATTGATCCATTACAGGCAATATTTGCACCCTGAAATTGATTGATTTGATATGATTACTTTATTAAATGTAACTGTTTTGGGGGCATTTTTCGTAATTTTGGTGGCAGTTCTGCCCCAAACTCTAACTAATTTTTAACTCTGGTTTTAATCCTCGAAGTGACTTTGCTTTCATTAACACATTTCACACCATTTAATTACCATGTTTTTTCCCTCAGGCGTACCTCCTTAAGAACGATGAAAACAAGGCCATGTCGCCAGCTAAACTACAGGACGAGCTCAACAACATTCTCAAATTCAATCCTGACTTCGCTGAAGCTGTAAGATGAAATCCCTCCTTTCATAAAACAGGTGATTAATCTTGTTTTAAAATATCTCTCTCTGTCTCTCCACAGCATTACCTCAGCTATCTGAACAGCATGCGAGTGCAGGATATCTACATCTCCACTCACAGCCTCCTGCACTACTTTGACCGCCTCATTCTTTCTGGTGGAGAAGGAAAGAGCAACGGGGATGAAGGCTATGGCCGCAGTTTGCGCTACGCTGTCCTAAATCTGGCAACCTTGCATTGTCGCTTCGGACACTAGTGTGTATTCGTTTTCCAGATTATGTTTAAAGCACTGCATGGTGTCAAGAGCATTTTTTATTTTTTTTTTTTTTGGTGGGAAAAGAGGGAACGGCTAGAATTTTAGCTTTTGAACTGAACTGCAACTGCATTCTGTGCTTGTGTTTGTGCAGTCAACAGGCTGATTTGGCTCTGCAGGAAGCAATTCGCATTGCACAGGAAGCAAATGACCACGTGTGTCTTCAACACTGTTTGGTAGGAATAGTTTCTTTGTTCTTTTTCACTATTAATATATGCAACAGGGATGCATTGCTCTTAAAATTCAGGTTATTAAATTTAAATTTTTTTGTGTAAATTATTTAAAAATAACACTAAAATCAGGTTTTTAATTAAGTCACAGCATTATTAAAAAAAAATTGAAAATATATATTTACATAAAATATTTAATATTAAATTCAATTGTATGTTTTTGGTTAATGGTTTTATTTAACTGTTTTCAAATGAATGGTAAAATATTTAATTAAATTATTCTTTGAGCTTTAGATGACCAACAAAGTACTAGTAAATAGGTGAAATTATCTGAAATTAATATAAACTGATTTTTTTCTTTTTTTAAATCTGCAATATTAGATAATAAGTGATGTCATACTATGTATCACTATTATGCAAAATATATTTTCCATTAAAGTAGTTGAAAGTGATTCATTAATCCCCTTTGATTAACAAATGCATTATATGTATATTATGAGCAGGCATGTTTTTATATATATATTAGTGCTGGGCAATGATTAATCGCGATTAATCGCATCCAAAATAAACGTTTTTCTTTACATAATAT
>JAUCMS010000145.1:14840259-14852402 GCA_032357445.1 Enteromius radiatus | reverse complement strand
CCCACAGCATGATGCTGCCACCACCATGCTTCACTGTTGGGACTGTATTGGAGGTGATGAGCAGTGCCTGGTTTTCTTCACACATACCACTTAGACTTAAGGCCAAAAAGTTCTATCTTGGTCTCATCAGACCAGATAATCTTATTTTTCATTGGAGTCCTTCGGGTGTTTTTTTTTTTTTTTAGCAAACTCCATGCAGGCTTTCATGTGTCTTGGACTGAGGAGAGGCTTTTGTCAAGCCACTCTGCCATAAAGTCCCGAATGGTGGAGGGCTGCAATGATGGTTGACTTTCTACAACTGAATACTTAGGACCATGTGATATTTCAGTTTTTCTTTTTTAATATTTTTAATTGTCAATATGGGGTGCTGTGTATACATTTAGGGGGGAGGGGGGAGGAATAAATAAATTATATATATATATATATATATATATATATATACACACACACACACTTTTATACACATTTATAATTTTTTTTCTCTCCCTAGATTCAGTACAGAAAGTCCCGAAATGGAACTTCTGGAAGTTTCTAGTGAGTTCGGATGGCCAGGTGGTGCATTTCTGGAAGCCGGAGGACCCCATAGCTGACATCCGAAAGGAAGCCACAGAGCTTGTGCGGAATATCATATTGAAGAAGAGACAGGAACTCTGATGTGCACAAACTCCCTTAGAGATTTAACCAATGCACGTTAAAGTGCGTATAGATCCTTTGTGTTATTTTGGTATTTGTGAATGAAACTGACAGATAATTTGTCAGTTCGGCCTGTCTTTGTGTGCTCGTGTGTATGTGTTAATAATTTGTGAATGGAAGTACGGTTTTGAAAAACAAAATACTTTTTAAAATGTCTTTTTACAATCAAGCTGGAATATTTAAAGATGCATCCTTGCAAATGTTTCAAACCACTTTTGCTTTTTTGGATTAAACAAAGCATTGTAGATGAATGCAAGTAATGTTTAATAAAGATTCAAATTTTTTCTGCTATTGTCTCTAGTCATAAACTTTTCTTGAATAAAAGTCACGAACAATGTCTTAAGTGTACATTTTGGCATTTAAAGACTAAGAATATCATAAAGCTATTGAGCCCTGTTATTTTGGAACATGTATACCAATCCTACTTTTCCTATTTAGCCAAGTGCTTATTTATGCTATTTAAGAAGAGCTGAATTTGCACTGATGTTTTATGGGATCAATGTCATTTCTCAATTTACATACGATTTTGGGTTTGTTTGTTTGTTTGTTTGTTTTCAACTTTAACTTAAAATCCATTATCATAGAATTATGTGAAGTCTTTTGAGAGATGTTGTTTTACAAAAGTTGCATAACAGGACATCCAAAAAACATAAAATATATTTTATTTTAACAAAACCATATGGAGAATAGAGGACCAGACCTCAGTCTTGGTGATCGTGCCTATGATAATGTAAATATTTATTGTTGTATGTAATTTTATTGTTTTATGATCTTCATAAATACTCTTCAGTGATCTTCAGACCGTCTTTTGGCACTTGGAGAGATTTTGTAAGTTCGCTAGTATCTGAATTAGACTTCCACAGCCAATTTAAACCTAGCTGATTTGCTAGATACAATAATGTCTATGTCCACTAGATGGCAAAATCGTGCAACGTGACAAGTCTCTCACTCGCGCACGCACACACACACACACACACACACACACACACCCTTTCAGTTTGCATGGTTGCTACCTTTATACTTGCTTCTTTTTAATTCAGCTAACTGAAATCTATGATATGCAGTACAATATGCGCTGTAATGTATACACTCTCAGAAATAAAGGTACCTTAAAGGTACATATTTGAACCTAATAAGTACAAAAGTGTACCTTGAGACAGCTTTTGTACCTTTATTTCTGAGAGTGTAGTGTTACTGCAGTGTTATTAGTGTACATTGTAAAACATGCTAGTGAGCATTAGTCTTTAGTATGTATAAGGTAGAGTGTAGATGCACAGTAGAGAAACCAAAAACAGAAGCAATGTTTACAGTGTACCCTAGGCTATAAAAGGCTGGCAGTTACTTGGGTGGACAAGTAACCAGTTTACTTTGCTTAGCTATTATTCTGGTCATTGTGAGTATGTATATTTTACCTTAATATTTTGATTTGTTCTAACTTTTTTCTCTTTTTTTCAAAGAGGCCATACGCAGATATGTTAGAATGTAACAGCCATTGTACACTTATTCTTCGTGCTTTTGACTAATGTGACAGCAGAGGCACAAATGGCAACGAACAGAGTAATGAGTTTGGTGTCCTTCTCTGCCAACTCTAGCAATCACCTCCCCCCCCATGTTTAACAGATTCAGCTTGACCCAGCCAATCTATCACGCTGTTATTTGAGCCGAACGTTCTTAGAGGAAAAACATCATCAGAACTAAATGTACCAAGTGTCTGGACAAGTGAATACATATATTCTTAAGTTTCAAAGTTCATCCTGGTGGGGTTACCGCTACCTGACTGTGCTCTGACATTTCGTGAGCTCTGATCAAAAGGGCCCCGTTTGCTTTGACAGCACAGAAGACCCCATAAGGTGCACTACTGGGCCTAAAACTCCACGGGAACCTTCAAGACTGAGCATAATGAATAAAAATGAAATACAGAATATTTCTGGAATGTCAATGACATCATACTAATCTAAAATAATTTTTTTGATACTTTAATGGTACCTGTGTTAGTGATACATGAAGGTGAGTGGCTTAATTAATGACAAATAATTTATATATTAGCTGTCCTTTCAGGAACAAGGAGCAATAATATGATAAATATTTTGTGTTTTTATGTTTTTTTTTGGCCATGGGGTGGCAGACTAGGACTCTGGTATTATTTCTTCTGCAGTAATGTGGGTCTGTATGCTTGTCACACCAACACAGACCATGACATGCATAATTCCCAAGACCTCGATGGGACTGTCTCGAAAGCTGCTACAGCGTCACTGTTTATACAACCAGATGCAACAGAGCAGAACGGTCTGCACATCTTGTTTGAGATCACGGTGATCTGTTTACAGATGTTCTACACACACACACTCTTTATAACCACAATTATATACACACACTGACAAGAACCATACAAACCCCATATTTGAGAGGAATTGGGCTTCTACGTCTTGATACGTGATTCTCTAGAAACATACTAGGGATTATTAATGTAAAAGTTCACCCAAAAATGAAGAAGCTTGTAGCTGTTAAACTCAAAAATATAAAAGCATACAAGAGTTTGATTATATTTTGTCTTGTTCGTTATTTGTGTTTTATTTCAATAGAGCACATGAACAATGTGCTGTGTGTTCTTTTCAGAGTTTATAGTGACAACTAAGCAGTTTTGTGTGCTGTATTCCAAGTCTTCTGAAGCCATACAACAAAAGAAAGGCAGAAATGTTAATGAACATAATGCTTTTTGACATAAACTTTTCAAGCATCTGTTTTTATTTGATTTTATTTTTGTTCTCAAAACTATAGCACAAAACAGTAGTTACTGTTCTCATTTGTAAGTCACTTTGGATAAAAGGGTCTGCTAAATGACTTAATATAAGTTTGTTCAGAACCTTCGGAAAACTGCAAAAGCTTAAAAACACTATTTTTGCCCCAATTTCTGCCAATTTACAGCCAGGAGAAGTTAGAGCTAGTCTGCTGATTTTAGTTGATAGTCACAGTCTGCGCTTTTTTTATCTTCAGACTATTTATCCATTTGAAGGATATCAAATCTATTCGATATTTTGAGCTGATTTTAGAACACACATTGCTTTCATTTGCCAAGCAACAAGGCACAACTGTCTGCATGAGTTTATTGTGATCTGAACTTTAAAGTCTGGTAGTATGTGATCCTCAGTTGCTTAGTGCATGTTTTTCCTCTGTGACTATTACAAAGTCAGTAAGTGTATGATGCCCAGTTTATTAAAAGCTGGTCAGATTTTGAAAGTTCTCATGTAATCTAAAATAGAATGTTCCATTAACATTTGCATAACCATAACAAAAATCCTAAAGAGAACTGAATGTTTCAACGTTTGGAGAAAATGTAAAAATAACTTTTTTTAAGCTAAACGTGAACACTAGCAAAAAATGTTTTTATGACCTGGTCCACAAAACCAGTCTTAAAAAGCACAGGTATATATTTATAGCAATGGGTCAAAATCATAATTTTTTCTTTTATGCCAAAAACCATTAGGATATTAAGTAAAGATATTAAAGCAAATATTGTCCGTTCCAACAAAACACACACGTTTAAGCTTATTTCATTTTGAAAAACTAACCTTTATGACTAACTCTTATTATGGTATTGTGTTTTTTATTGCATGGGCATGGACTACTATTACAAAGCATTTGGAGTTTTTGAAGCAAACTACAATCCATCGTTACAAATAAAGTTCCGTGGAACTAACGACCATCATTTTGGGAAATGCCCCCCCCAGGTTAGTTCACTATGAACTGTTTAGAAATCAGCTACATCCCAATTCTTCAAAAATCTATTTAGTCCATGGAAAAATAACAGCAAATATGGGTTTGAAATGACTTTTTTCAACTATTACTTTAGCATTTTAGAAGTGTTTGTATCACAGATCCTATAGCACCACCCCCATCATAAAAAGCATCATTGCTCTGCGTCTCCTCCATGCTCTCCAGCACATCAATCAGCAGATGGGCATCTCACCAGCCTCCCACAGGCATTTGCAACCATCAAATGCATTCAAACCAATCTTAAAAATAAAAGTATTATTTTGCTACACCCATGGTATTAGTAATAAAAGTTTATTACAGAAGCATTGAACAGTCAGTCTTATAAACTGTTTGAAGCACAGATTAAGAGGACACAGTATATAACAGACATAGAAAGCTCATTCAGACTTACACATAAAACAACATGACAAATAAGCTGCCCTCCATCAATAACCTTGCCACGGAGTGTATCAGCTTGCTTAGCATTGTGGGTATTGACACCTACGTGGTGTTTATAACAGATTTACACAGATTACGCAGGTTAAACATCCCAGATAAGCTGATCACAAGCCAGGAAACTGCAACAACCTAGACGCAGAGCAAAACAACAAATGCAAAAATTGCTGTTTTTTTTTTTATTCACTAATTTTTCACAGGTACTTGATTCATTTTATATTCAGTTTTGGAAAGTTAAAAAGAATTGTTGAATCTGTCGAGGCCCTGTGAAAACGGACAGTTATTAGATTAGTTATTACATTTAATATAATAGTTTGAACAAATACACACACAACTGACACATTTAAAAGAATACATATATTGTAAATAACACTGACATTTAACCATTTGATCATCTGAGCTTTACCGCCAAACAACTAAGTGCTTGTTAGTACAGTAACTATTAGTTTGGCTCATTTATGCTTCAGAAAGACATAAAGATGTTCATGTTACAAGACGACATCACTACAGTAAAATATTTCCAGTCACAAACCTGATGAAAACACAGACTAAAGTGCTCAGGTAATTGAAGGCCATGGGACAATCATTAGCTCTTTATCTGGAGGTCCATTAATTTTTATCATGAATGAGCAAAACTAGATTTAAAATAGACGGGGAGGGGGTGTTGCTGCAACTCTATGTTACAGGCAAGGTTATTTAGAGCATGATGTTATGAAAGTTTCACTAAATATGACCAGACGTGATTAATCAATGTGCTTGAGATATTAAAATACACCATACAGAAATGTAGCATAACGAACCGCCGTATTTCAACGGACAGTTGCAAAGAGAGCAGCAATACACTGACACATATTTAAGATGACCTGAACATAAAAAGGTGAACGTTCCTCTCGTATACAACAAAAACAGTCTGAAATACACCTGCTGTCTTCTAAGATATTTTGTTCGTCGTTGGCAGACAACAAAAACCAGATGCTGGCAGTTCAATAGCGATTCCTTTTTGTATCATCGTTCACAACTACACGACAAGTGGTGCGTGGGTATTCACAACATTTTGGAAAGGGGGGGGGGTGCAAAAGTCTTGACATAGCAGTTTTGCTTGCGTCACGTGACGTGGGTCGGCTGTATAGTCTGTTGAGCTGGTTTCATGGCTTTTGTTGGGAGATTAGTAGAGCACACACAGAGTGGTCATAGGTCCGGTCTGGTCTGCTGCGGCAGAGACGGCCTCAGCAATGCAACACTGACAAATACGACCAAACCTGACCAGACCCCACAAAAGTCCTAACCATACCTTATTTAAAAGCGGGGTCCGTAGAGCTTCAAATCCACCGTTGTTATGCATCAGCCAGTCGACTGACTCTGGGATTTTCTTTTTATTGGCATTTTTTCCTGTCCGTCACTGGTCATTCGTGACCGAAGAGGGGCGTAAGAAAGCATCTTTAACGCAACTCTCTGTGGCCCCCTCCAATGAACCCCCACCTCGAGTCAAGGAGCATCATCTGCCAACACAGTAAGTCAATGGTGAAGCTTTGAGAGAGTTTTAAACCAGCGTGTTTCACCGTTTGCTGTGCTCAGGTGGTTAGTTGGCTCTTTAAATGCGATGCTGTTGGTTCACACATAACCGCAATGGGAAGGTCATGGAGCTGCAGTGGAGGAGGGAGATGGTAAAAGGTGTTGATTGGGAGACATGGTACTGAGAGAAGAGAGATCTCTTGCCTTCGCTCTCCCATTCTTTCTTTATCCCATCGTCAGCTGACAATGGTCACGATTGGTTCACCTCTCACAATGGTGCAGGGTAAAGCTACCTGAACTTTTCTGTTCCCCGATGCTCCATGGCTCTAGGTCCTCTTCCTCCTCCTCGTCTTCGTCATCCTCTTCCTCATAGTGGCTGGGTTCTTCAATGGAGCTCTCCATGCGGTAGCAATACGGCTGACCCTCTGTGTACTCATAGATGGTGGGCAGACTGCTCTTTAGACTACAGCGCCGGCGCAGGGCCACCAGAAGCGGCTGAGAACAGAGTAGAAAGAATTTTGAGTTACGATTACTTGCAGATGTCTGTAGAATGTCTGTTGTCTGGATGTGGGCATTACAGAAAATCATGGAGCCTTACCAAATGTATTTCTAATATTAAACGAGATACCAGTAGTACTTGAATGATCATTTGTTACTTAACATTAAAAGTTGGTTAAAAAGTTCTAAAATTATTCAAAATAATTCAACAAAGGTCAAACTAAATGAGAAGCGTACAATATAGTTATTTTTTTTTTTACATTAGTTAATGCATTAGGTATCATGAACTATCACAAAGTGACAAAAAGTTAATTTGATTGATAATTGTTCATTTGTGTTTGTTTATAATGAATTATATTGTGTGCGTGTGTGTAGATATAATACATGCATTATATTTTGTGCATATATTTTTCATCTGTAAAATGTATACTGATAAAAATGATGTAAAAGTATTGTTTATTGTTAGTTCAGGATACCTAAAGCACCAACTAATGATAACAAATTGATGCTTTTCTCCTCAGGGAAAACTAGTCCCATCCATATAGGACTTTAATTAACTTCACCCTGCCAGTTGAAAATGGTGAGTGGAAATATATAAAACAAAATTATCTTGCATAAACTGATTCATCTAGTTCATTCAAGTTGAACATGTTCCTGGAAAAACATCCTTGATGTTCTTGGTGCAACATTACAATCAGCCAATAATATTTTATGTTTTGGGTCTCTTAGCCTTAAAAGTAAGGCTATGACTGTTTGTCAGCGAATAATGCTCCAGGAGCATCAAGGATGTCCTACAAGGCTGATCCATGTAGTACCTCTTATATAGCAGGCAACATATCGTGTAGCTCAACCGTGTTATAACCAAAGCATTTATCTCAGAGTAATTATTACAATAGGGCGGACTGTAACTGATCATAAGATTCTGTTGTTTTACCTGTGGCATGGTAAATATGTCCACGTTGTTGCCCAGGTCAATCCAGGCAAGACAACTGAACTTCTGGGAATCTTTGAGGGCTTCAGTCAGATCTTTAAGGATGCCAAGAGTCAGACGGTTCCCATTGAGAGCCACTGTTGTGAGTTTGGGCAATGCACCCAGGAAGGGCAGAAGTAGACGTAGGCCCTCGTCCCGGAGCTCAGTGAAACTAAGATCTACGGATATCACAGCGCCCCCACTGGTCTGGAGGTAATACGCCACATGCCGTATGTCGCGAGTTGATAAAGGGATGCCAGAGAGGTCCACAGAGTCACTGCAGAGCTTCTTCTGAAGCGTTGTTTTAAGACTGAAAAGTGAGAAAACAACAAATATTATACACTTAGGAATTAAATGAGAAAACTAAAAATGGATATTCAAGCATTGGGGCGATTTGGACTGTAAATCTGATCATTTATAACAAACAAGGAAGCATTGTGGCAGATTTTTGGTCTTTACTGAAGTTATTTTCTTCTGGCTAGAAGCAGTTACTGTCCAGTACTACAAATTACAGGGGAAAAGGATAAGAAGGCTGCTGTGGTAGGGGGAAAAGTTTGGGATAGTTTTGCTCTCATGATAATTTGATTATCTCATAATTGTATGCAGATAATTTTACGCTCTGATATTAGTGTGATTATAAGAAGCAGCTTTTCGGAAGAGCACTGCAGATATAAAACAAGAAACAGGAGTAAAAAACCAAGTACACAGTTTGTTATTGACTGTCATCTGTGTTTGCCATATCGTGAGAAGCGCGAGTTGAGTATGTGTGCAAATTTTATCTTTATTGTATCAATACTGATAAACATCTATTCAGTGAATATTACACTTTGCGATTCTTTGCTCAACGACACCTTACCTTAAAGGTACATATTCATATTTTAAAAGTACATATTAGTATCTAAAGTGTACAGTACTTTTTTTCCCCCCGAGAGTATATATACAATTTAAGTGCACACATCCTCTAGCTTCAATAGCTGTCAGTGAGAGCTTTTGCAGAAATCAGATGAGAGCTTTGAGGGCTTTGTTGCATGTGTTGCCAGTTATGACATAGTCTTTGACTTTGCCAAACCAAACCTTCTGTTTCTTTTTTGAATCATTATTTGATGAGTGTTTAGTCTATTTGCAAGGCCCCAATAATTTTCAGCATGAAAAGTCTGCTCTGTGATGCAATGTAACGTCATAGTAGTTTTATGAACCACTTCCTCGAATGAATTCATGTGTTTAATTTGTTTATGCATGACAGTATAGCATGTCTTTGTGTATGCACGTCAAATACTGTGCATAAGAACATAGTTCTTTACCAAAGTGGCACTGGGGAAACATACAGATTAGAGACATAATATTAGAGCTTTATAAGAGACTGATAAAACCTCCTAAAGTATGATTTTCTTCTCAAAGCAACCTGAAGTAAAGTTCACAGTCAGAGTTCACTAATGTTCTGAAAAATACTGCCGCTGGTGCAAGCTGCTGTTATGACAATTTTTGGTTTCTTTGTTATGATGTTTGCAGGCAGCAGACAGAATCAGTGCCTTTCTGCTCACCCAAACGCTCAAAACAGTTCCAATGTACAGCTGATCCATATTTACTTCAAAGTCTAACATTCAACTGAACTGTACTTTATAGGTTTGAATATTAGACTAGTCAAAACCTGCTCCTTGGAATGGAAGAGAATAGGATCATTTTATATTAATAACAGGAAAAAAATGACAAAAAGATATGAATTTATTTGTTTATCAGAAGGTAATTTTATCTGTCTTTATCAGTCTAATATGCTAAGTTAAATATCAGTAAGCCATTTCCTTGTGAAAAAGAAGTCACTTATAACTGTAATGAATGTGCAGCTGATTCAAGTTTCAGATAAAATAATACTAATGAAACAAAAGGCTACTCTAGTGAACTTAAAGAGTTGGTAATAAATACCGTGCTAAAGTGTATGCACACTTGCACAAAAGTACACTTTGTAATAATGTCAAAATAAAAGTTTACTTTAAAGTACTTTTTAAATGATTTGGCTTCAATAAGAAAAGTGTTTTTTACTACTGTCTTCTAAGATATTTTGTTCGTCGTTGGCAGACAACAAAAACCAGATGCTGGCAGTTCAATAGCGATTCCTTTTTGTATCATCGTTCACAACTACACGACAAGTACAATTATTTTAACATCTTGACTAACACTATAAAGTACCTATAAAGTACTTGATTCTAACTTTAGCTATAGTGTTTTTTGATGCATTTACTTCACATTTACTTGATTTTAAATGTACTAGCGGCAACATCATCATAAAAAACTACAAATATACTTAAATACATGACATTCACGTTTTAGTAGAAATGTCATTGAAAGTATTTCAATTTATCATAAATTAGCATACATTTATAAAGCTTGAGTTGATCAAAAAAGCACTCTTAACAAACCGCATTTGACATCAATTTTACAATAAATTTGCATAAATTTGACATATTATAATGCATTTATGTTTAAAAATACCTGAAATCAATACATTAATTTCTTCTTCAACTAAAAATATTGTTTCTATAATAATTATCCGACACTTTTTAAAGGCATGCTGAAATGTACTTTTTTTCACAAGGATTTCTCAGTGTCTCTGTAAAGAACTGATCAGACATGAGTCTGGGGCGTGGCTATCTATTTGGTTGACCAATGGCAGAAAAGGAGCATGTTCAAGAACCCTTTTTTAAAATATTATTTTTCCATATTCTGTTTTTGGTGCCAGTAATGGTACCAGAATTATACAGTTCACCTTTAAAACCAACTAAAATATTTATGCTTACACAAGATACTTTTATTTATTTATTTTTTAATTAAGTGAATACCAGGATAAATAGCTCCTGTCAAAAGAGTAGATTCCTTCCAAACCTCTTTATCCTGCACCATTACCATCTCTGTTCCAGTGTGTGCTTCATTTTGACCCGGTACCATTAACAGGATCAATTGCATGCAAACACAGACACACACAGACATACATCCACTTGAAAATCACTCAGCTCCACAGATGTACATGATACTTTCTTTATGATGTGGGTCACATGGTAACAATGAAGAGATTGAAATGGAAATAGGGATAGTACTGTAATATATACTGCCACACAAACCACAGGACAGAGATCAAAAGAATATTCATTTGCAGAGGAAACACACACACATACACCCACACTATGATGCAAATGTATTATTGCAATCCTCTCTAAGGCTGATATCTCTTCATAAAATCCCACTGACAGCTTTCCTCTATTTTTCTATCACTGGTAGCAGGTGGCATCGCACTTCTGTGTTTGGGCTCAAATTTAATTTATTTGCCAAATATAACTCCAGGTCCAAACCCCCTGGGGTTTGGCTGTATACGACTGTCCACAGGCTTTATTTTGACATACACTGGTTCTTTTAAGCCTGCTGCCTCATTTTTGCTAACTCACACAGAAATCAGCTCTGCCTTTAAACAGTGACATTTGAGGGATCTCTGTGATTAAATAGCAATAGGTTGGCCCATCAAAAGACTGTGTGCTTTGATGAAATGCTAAAGAAGTCCTTTGAAGATGCTTTAGAGATCAATTTAGATTAAAAAAAAGTCAGCAGGGAGGTGCTTGGTTTTTTTGCATTTTGCCATTTTAAGCACTGCAAAAAACTAAAATAAACCCTTTTATAAAAAAAAGAAAACAAAACCTTTAAAGAAATAGCTCACTGGAAAATTAACATTATCTAAAAGTTTACACACCCTTAGGTTATGTAAATGAGTTTGAAAGTTGGTCCTTAATCCAAACAGATTTAGAGAAATGTAATAATTTATCACTTGTTCGCCAATGGATCCTCTGCATTGAATGGGTGCCGTCAGAATCAGAGTCCAAACTCATCTACATCCTGGATGACTGAGCATGTCCTCCAACAAAAAACGACTCTATAGTTTGTTTAAGTACCTTAATAGACCTTTCTCACAGAAACCGGAAATCCGCAATCGCAGGGTATGCAGACTTCCTGTGTAATGTCAACACGGCTGAAAGCCGGGTAGAAGTCCATTATAATAATAATATTATTCACTTATATAAGCTGAACAAGAACTTGTTCTTTTGACAGTGGCAAGTCTGTATTATAAATAAAATTTGACAGAAGTTTGGTTTCTGCCGGTCATTGTTAAGGTAGCCTTCGTTAAACCACTTTAAGCTGTTTCCTTATGGACTTCTATGGGGGAGAAAACGCTTAACGTAATAGTATTTACTTTATCTGTAGAATATGGAATCGTTCTTTT
>JAUCMS010000145.1:14817827-14832328 GCA_032357445.1 Enteromius radiatus | reverse complement strand
AAAATGCTCACAGATAATGCATTTTTGTCAGACATGTTTCTAAAAACTCTTAAATGTCCTAAATTAGCAAAGGTCTAATCTAAAGGCTTAATCTAATTCCTGTACGGGAAACCGGCCCTTAAAGTCTTAATATCTCATGCAAATGTGCTTTTAAGGATTTATGCCACATTATTTATAAGGAACTGCCACATTATTTTTCATAAGCGATATGACCTTGTTTCAAAATGACCAATACTTGCTTATGTTTAGCGAACCTGCATAATACATGAGGATTGCAGTGTGAAAATACCCTTCTCTCTCTGTGTGTCTCTCATCCACCCATTGCTTTATCCTCCCCTGAGAGCCTAAAGGTAATGGAGCAGGGTAGCATGCTTAATTCAGGAAGTGGAAAAACTGTATTGAGCAGAGGCAATGGATTCAGGGCGCATGTAATGGCCATGTGGGTGGAACGCATACATACACGCATTCATCACACACTTTTCAACAAGCACAAAATATGCTAAATATATTCTGCAACCATTGACTGGTGTTTGTTTAACACCCTGCAAACGGGCTGCTCTAATGAATTTAATTAATCAGGTGAAGTGAACAGGTTTATGTTGGATAAATAAGGTTCAGGTCAACCTTGTGGGATATTATAAAGCCAAGTCACAAAGAGCATTATGGCTCTCTCTTCAGACAGCACTTCCCACATCCAGCAGCAGTGCTGGTAAAAAGACTTGACCAATCAATAGCAGAGATGAAGGGGGGCTGAGACTAATGGGCCGGCGGTAGCAGGCCAAACAAGCTCTAATTTGTTACACTCGTCTATAATCACACTGTCTGAAACAGCTACCAGATTTCTGCTCTGTAAATCATGCAACAGATCACTACTTTATGCAAATTTTCTGAAGATTTTCAAGGTATTCAAAAGAAGAAATGACAAAAACATGTCTTTATGTTAACTAAATCTAAAATTCTTAGAACATTTTTCTTAAAGATTTTTGAGAATTTAAATAAAGATGAAATAAAATATAAATATTGGATCTTAAATGAAAATTAGAAATGGTACAAAATAAAACAAACTTTCAAAAATATAATATGTTAAAATGAGTCCTGTCAAATGATTAATCGTGATTAATCGTATCCAAAATAAAATTTTCTTTGCATAATATCTCTTTTTTGTACTGTGTTTATTTATTACGTATATATTAAAACTCACACACATACAGTACATCCATGTAAATGCATTTATATATGTATTTTCTTATATTTGATATTATATATAAATATATTTAATATATAAACATAACATATTTGTTTGTATTTATATATACACAATAGGCTATACACAAATATATTATAGAAAGAAAAACTTTTATTTTGGATGCGATTAATCACGATTAATCATTTGACAGTACTAATTAAAATAAAATGTCAACATAAAATGTAAAAATATTACCAAAACTGATGGAAATGATAACTGTAAATTAAAGCTTATCCAAAATATTAATAAATTATATAGATATATATTCTAGTATAGCCTATACAAATACTATTATTGTCATGATTGTGGCGAAAGCGTTCGGATCCATGTGCAAGGTTTATTCGTGGAAATCAGGCAGGGTCGATAAACAGGCAAACAGAACAACGAAGATAAGGCAGAATCAAAGTTGGATCACAAACCAGAAATAGCAAAACACAATCGGAAAACAGGGAAAATAAAACGGAGCAAATCAAGACCCCGCACAGGATATAATGCGAGTGTGGCTTTTACAAGAGCTGATGAGTGTATGGGAATGGATAATGAAGAACAGCTGCTGGTGTGATTACAGATGGCAGACAGGTGTGAGCGAGTGGTGTGTTATGGGAGATTGAGTCCATGTGAGTCCAAATGACAGTGAGATGGTACACCACTATAATTTGTTACAGATTACTTTACAAATACTTTATTATAATATGTTACAGATTACATAGTGCATATATATATATATATATATATATATATATATATACAGGAAAGCGCGATATGAATGCCTTATTCATATCAAATAGAAGCTAAAGTAAACGGTATATACTGTGTAGTTCAGCATGTGCGATGGATGGAATTAATATCTGCTCCATATGACATAGAAGACAGGGAAGATTTCTCACCAGGTCTGGGCCTTTCTTCGGGTCATACTTTTTCTAAGCCACTTGGAGTGAGGGGTCAGGTGGTAGATGAGCTGTCTGCAGATTTTATCAGACGACTTCACTGTGTCTGAGTCCTGAAAGAACAACATGAATACAAAGACACAATATAAAATGAAAAAAGAACCCTTTGATTAAATTTGACAAGACAAATGTAGAGCCTGCGGCATGAAGTTCTCATATTCTGCCAGTAAACAAAATAATGCACTATAAGGAGCAGATCAGGGCAGTTTCTTATTGCAGTCATTTTTTCCCTAAAGTTTGATGTGCTTTTTAGATCTAAATTTAGATTTGGACAAAAAAGTACATCAGAAAAATAATCTTCTCTGAGACTGAAAGCAGTAATCGTCTCTGACATATAATCCAGATTGGCTTTGTGTTTTTTCTTTTTTTTTTTGCCTTGTGGATTTACAAAGATGGTCATCTAAAGCCTTGAATCTCTTTCAATGCATACCAGCCAAATCAGACTAATTCCTCAGATACAGATCAGTGAAAGACAAGAACGAACTAAAAGAAAAATTCTAGATGATTTATTAAAATCATCTTTAAATGAATGAGCTTTTCTGGGTAGGTCGATCCGTCTCTGTCTGCACTACTTTTTACAAAATATTCTGGATAAAGTGTGTAAGACAGCTGTCAGAGGGCATGCCATCGGATGAGGGACACTTTCATGCCTCTAAATTAAATTACAAAACTCATCGATTTTAATTTCAGTGGAAGTCAGTTTTATTGACATCTATGCAATGTCATTTGGACACTTTATAACAGGGGTAGGCAACGTCGTCCTGCAGAGTTTAGCTCCAACCCTAATCAAACACACCTGAACAAGCTAATCAAGGTCTTCGGAATTACAAGGGCTACAGGCAGGTGAGGTTTTTTTTCAGGGTTGGAGCTAAACTCTGCAGGACATTGGCACTCCAGGACCGACGTTTCCTACCCCTGCTTTATAAATTTAGTCTGCATTAAACAGAGCTGTACAGTTGCTGTAGTCAACTTTACCCATGATCACACGCATCAGGGGCATAGTCACATACAGACGGCACAATTTGTTAACACCAGATTTAAAATGTACTAACTGGATTATGTGTCACAATCCAACCCGACTCTCTAAATCAAAATTTCACTGCAGCGTTGCCTTCTATTAATAACTTGCACCCTGCTTTGATGGAAATCTCTGGACCTCCCGCTGACACAAGCAAGGTGACGGTTTCACATTTAGAGATGCAAAACGGATGGTACACTGCAGACTGAAGGAGGTGGAATAAATCATGTCATCAAATATTTATGCCGGGACAGGTGTGATGTTAAACCAGTGCCATTTAATACACCAATGGCCTAACATTTTCTGCTTTGTAACGCGAATTGCAAAAAAGCTGAGGGGCAAATTCAACTGTACTATTTAGACTATGTGTGTTTTAAAAAGCGCAGAACATTCAAATGATGGCTTCTTTCTATGCAGTTGAGGCTTGCGATGTATTACAAAAGTGTCTGGCTAAACCTTTGGAATTTTACATGAAATATTTGTGAATTTTCTAGTGATTCATTGTAAATTATGAGAAACTGATATAAAAAGTCATAATTTTGAGATAAATAGGGTATACAAGTCTAATGAGAGAGTAAAACTCAACAACTCTTTTGGTCACAATAATGACATATTATAATAGATAAACTCAATTAGTAACTTAATTTTGACTTGTTATCTTATCTATTTTTAATGCAATACTTCTGACTTTGTCATAATTATTTTTTAATTAACTTATATTCTCATATTTTGTTATCTCAGAAATTTGCCTTAGTATCTCATTATTGCATCTTTTTCTGTAATATCCACTTTATATGATAATATTTTTTGTATAATTAAAACTTTAAATCTTCACATAATTTTAATGTCATACTTATGTCTTTTATTATAACTGTAACTTTTTACAGTATATCATGTTTTTTCTTTTTATGTCAGAATTTTAACTTTTTGGGTGGAAATTATGAATATCTATCTCATAATTTCAACTTCTTATTTCAAAATTGTGTCAGTTGTACAGTTTTTATCTCATACTTGTTCATATGCAGAGTATTGAATCCTGTGCAATGGCGTCACTTCTTATTTCCAGCGTGAATCCGTGTCCTTTTCTATATCATTACCTAATTTGCATAATTCTTTTAGTGAACTGGGTATCAGTGGTCACAATTCCCACCTGACTGTCTGCCACGCTCAGAACCTTTTTTGGCAGTCATCTCTCTGATATAATCAAATTCGGCCACTGTCACTGTTGCTTACAGTCCTACAGTCTATACTGAGTGTCACACTGAGCTGAATCTTTAACTGAGAATGTACATCTCCTTTTCAAACCACCTCCTCATGACTCTAACCGAGTCTAATTTAATGCACCTCCTCCTATACTCGGCAGCAGCCTCGGGGTTCAGCAACTGCGTTAATCATTATGAGAAGAAGAAAAATTCTGCATGCGATTATAGACAATCCTTAATGGCTACGAATGATACGCAAACACTTTAGTTTTCATAAAACTGCTAGTTTCTACTGTGCCCCGCAGCTGGTATGCCTTACAACTCAAGACTTCAGCAGGAAAAGGAAATCGGTCTCAATGGGATGGCCTGCGGTGCTGATTCAAAGATCCCGGATAGCTGTTGGGCTAACTTTAGGCACACGAATGATTTGCTGATCTTCGATCGTATCGTACTTCCAGCATATCAGCGAATTCAGACACAGATAACACTCTGAATATCTTTCAAAGGATTTATTCATTTAAGGAATGGTTGTGATGCAGTTAAAATAACAGCTGACCTCACTCAAAAACAAGAGTAAGTTATGTTTAAGTTGACTGAGGAGATGCAACTAAATTTCTGCATAGAATGTTTAAAACACAAATTAGACAACTCCATCTTAGGACAACTAATGACTATACGCATTTCGTTTCATTTACTTTAATTAGCAGTCAATAAAGTGCAGAAATTACACGCTGAATGACTCACCTTCTTTGGGCACTGCATGTCTCTAGCCAGGCTCAGCAGGAGCTCATGAGATATGGGGTCCACCAGGTTCAGAAAGGCTGCGTTCTTATAGAGGATATCATTGAGCGACGTACCCTCTAATCCCAAGTCCTGAAAAAGAAAAAGATAGAAAGAGAGCATGTATTATCAGTCCCTCACTCAAGCTGCCTTTTCTGGCAGCTTCTCGATGTACCGTATGACTCAAAATGTTTATTTTTGTCCTTTTTCATATTGCTAATGCCAGGGATTTATGCTATCTATGTGGAAGATAACAAGAAGCCACATATACTAATAATTTCAAACAATTTCCATACATTAGTGTGCACTCTAAAATCAAAAACACGAAAAACAGATATGTATTGGTTGAGAGTATGTAAGTTTCGCTTGTTTGTTTGGTTGATCTCTAGAATTTAATGGGCTGACAGTTATGCATTGTTTGGGAAAATTATGTATTAGTATTTGTGCCTGAAAACATCCATATGCAGAGTTTGCACAAATACAGTATGTGTGTATACTTTTATCTGGAGCTAAAACATTTGGATATTGACAATTAAAATTAAATTTGGATATAAACAAAGCAATAAAATGAAACTAATCTTATAATAATTTAATTTCACAAAAGTAAATAATGACGCTAAAAACACGCTAATGTAATTACTGTAACCAAGACAAAAACATATTGAAGAGTAACAGAATTTAACAAAAAAAGTTTGCTTAAAAAAAACAGACTTTGCAAAGAAGTTTGGTACTTTAAAATAGTTCATACCAAAGCTGTCACGCATCTTAGTACACTGCAATTTCACAAAGTTTCATTATAGTCAATGATGTGCTACACTGCACAACGAATGTCTTATTTACATTGTGTCTACACTGTGTTTGTTATAATGAGAGGATCTGTGAGCGTGTTGAACTCTAAGCGCTAAACAAATCTCTGGCATTTGAGCAGTGAGAAGATTAACTGATTAACTTAAGCACCTCTGATTGGCCATCACATTAATGAAATCAACAGATATGTCTGTGATTGGCTAAAATGCTCAACTCTGCAAAAGCAATATGTAAATCTGACCAGTAAATGAAAATCCACCTTGTAGGTTGACGGGATTGATAACGTTTTTGATGGTAGGAAAGAGGGACGGCAGATAGACATGTAAACAGTTTTTAAAAACGTATTTTTTTTACCATTGGGGGCTTTAAAATCTTTGATTGTTTATTCTGCATCTAAACTTGGTTTTGACAGCTGTTCCAAAAAGTCAACCGGCCCTTTGGGAGAGTCCCAGTGTTTTGGGAAGAATCGAGAACATAACTTTCACGTATTATGCAACTTTAATTTGCATAGATAAGAATAACTCTAGAATGGCAAGATTGGGGTGTTTCACTGAGACAGAGCGAGAGCCGCAGACTTTCAGTAACACAGAAGGGATTATGAAACTGCCTCCATTGGGTTATTAATATTCAAAGACCAGATGCTTTTATCTGTGGTGACTTGCATATTCTGATTGGAACAGGTCTTTGCACTCAGTGCGGTTGGAGTGTGCATGCTTAAATGTGTTTAGCTGTAGGGAAGGAGACGCCCACGCCTACCCACCTCTTTGTCCCCTACTCCTCTCCATCCATCCAGCACCAAAGACTTTTTTCCCATTATCGTGTGCTGAATCTCAATTCCAGAGAAAGAAAAAAAGAGCACAGAGGTCACTTCGACTGCTGGAAAGACCTGCTTAGACCAGCATGAATTTCCAGAATGAATATTGGATTGCGCTGGTTTGAAGGTTGAGCTTGTATTGTTTCTTTCAAGTCTGGATCATTGCAAAAAACATGCCTGTGGCGACATTTCAGCAAAATGATATTACCCCAGTGAGGCTCTAAAAGTGCATAGCTTCATCTGAATTGGATAAATTTGTTCCCTGTTGTATGTATCACGCCAGTTCTGAAATCAAAGGGTTCTCCACACAAAATGAAAATTTTGTCATTAATCGCTTACCCCCATGTCATTGCAAACCTGTAAAAGCTCTGTTCGTCTTTGGAACACAGTTTAAGATATTTTGGATGAAAACTGGGAGTCTTTTCATTGTCCCATTGACAGCCAAGTAATGAACTATGTCAAGGTCCAGAAAAGTATGAAAGAAATCATCAGAATAGTCCATCTGCCATCAGTCGTTTAAACTGAATTTGAGCAAGAAGAATACTTTTTGTATGCAAAGAAAAAAATGCAAAGACTTTATTCAACAATTCAGTGTGTCTTGGCTGACACAGAAAAATGTATTTTGTCATTATTCCGATGAAGCAAATCAAGTAAAAATAAGACAAACAACACACTCTCTGCTGCCAGTTGGTGGCGCTATAATTTTGACTCCTAGTAGTCACATCTATGTGATCAGCATCACACAACGGACACATCCCTGAAGTTTGATCAAAATCAGACAATGTATGTGGACTTTATTAGACACTTCCTGTTTCAAATTTTTCGCCATAATTTCATCGACTCGCCACAGGCAAACTGCTCGAGATATCAAAAAAGCCTTCGCAATATGGCGTCCCCAATGTCTTGAGATCATGTTCACCGAGTTTGGTGGCAATCCGGTGGAAATCCTCAGAGGAGTATATCAAAATCCACAGCATGCGTTTTTTTAAACAACCCTGAATAACTGACTTACTGTTGGGCGGGGCACTGACTGTCAAAGCGCATAATTGTTCAGCTCAATGAGATCTATATGTGTACTGAGTTTCATATGAATACATGCAGTTATGTGTGAGCTATACAGCTATACTGTTTTGTGACTGTGTTCCAGAGGGCGCCTTAGAGCCCCTGTGCCACGCCTGGAAAAACAAGAGCATGTAAGAAGATATGTAGGGCCATTTATGCGCACACACGTCTCAGATGGTGGGGAAGATAGATGTATTTTGTTTTTGTGAGGATATCTAATGACGCTTGGCTCTAATGTCTCTTTACTCCAACAAATAATTTTATCTTCATTAGAACAACACACACCAACACAAAGAAATTATAGTGAAAGTCAACTCAAATTGACCTGAGATGTCTGGGAAACAGTAGTAAGTAGGACATGATGATGAAAAACCTTTTAGGATTTGAAAATAATTCCTATTACTGTGACTTCCAAGAAGCCTAATAATATCATCTCTATGACAAGCCTTTTGAGAAAGAGACTTGAGTAAAAGACCAAGCACCGGCTGACAGCTGCCTCAAGTTATATCATGCGAGATCTGGGGCTGTCAGCTTGTTTTTTAGATGCCGTCCAGCTAGCTGGTATCTCTAGATCCTTTATGCCAAAATAATTTTTTCATCAGTGTGAGATCACTATATATGTAGCAGTCCTGTCACCAAATCACATCTCTGTAAGTAACAGAGGAAAAGCGGGCAAGATGCCTCACAGAGTAAGACGTTCTCTCCTTCGGGTTCCACTTCCATTATAGCTCTTTTGACATTTGAGCATCAACTTCTGAGAAACTTATTCCTGAGCAGGTGTCATTAATATCTGATCAGGTTTGAGGTTAACTGACCTTTTTCAGCTTGAGTGACTGTTTATTAATTAATAAATTTATATTTCTGATAAATCTGAATGTACATGTACATCATATATACAGTATGTATGTATATATATATATATATAATTGCATATTTAAATGATTTAAATTAATGATTAAATAGAATGTTCATATTTATTTAGTATTTTATATGAATTTTTAATGTTAATTGTGTTAATTGTAATAATTATAGCGCTGTCAAATTATTAATCACGATTAATCACATCCAAAATAAAAGTTTTTGTTTTTATAATATATGTGTGTCTACTGTCTATGTATAAGTAAATACACACACATGCTTGCATATAAGAAAACAATTTAGTGCATATAAAATATTTATATATAATATCAATTATATGAATATAAATAATAGACAAAGAAATACATGTAAATACTTCCAACATATATACTGCATGTGTGTGTATTTAATTGTGATTAATCATTTGACAGCTCTAATTTATTATTACAACAACAACAACAAATAAATATATAATAGGCTACATTTCTGCAAGATATATTTCTCTTTCTGTAAAAATCAGATAACAGATGGTTTCCTACGGGGGGTTTCTTGCTTGGTAGGAGGTCCTCATACTCAAGTTTTGTGCTGTAACAAGTATATTAGCAAATGTTTATTTCCTCTAATAATAAACTAGATGGTACATCATCAGTTCATATGTTGCAATTTATCATTATTTGTACATTGTTTTTTAGACACCGATCTACTTAACTTGTGTTCTCTTATCAGTTGCTTCCATGTCCACTCTAATTGTGTTAGGTCCTGTTAGCGGCTCTGAAACATGAGACCTATTTTTAATTCTCTGTTTCTTCATAATGGGAGAAAGCCTTAATAAAGACTGCGAAAGCACACAGAGGACCACCCCGCAGGTCTCCGGTGACACGCTTGTCGCAGCATAGGTATCCAAGACTATCTTTCTGTGTTGATTAAAACGCTCTTCTGCTCTGGGATGTCAAATTCTCAAATGTAATTAACAGCGCGGCCTGAGAGAGGGAGACAATGAAAGGGGACTATAAAAAAAAAGAATTTAAAAAAGAAAACAAAGGCATGACAACAGGCAGACTGTGGGGGGAAATTGCATAAAAAGAGATTCACAGTGTGAATATAAAGTACACACAAGAGACTAATAGATATAAAACCTGCTGGTACAAGCCTGTGAAACTCCTGTCCTTGATTCGTGTGGCTTGCTGTACATATTAAAATGTTGAAAACATGGAACATTTCATGCCTAAACAAACCTAACCACAAATACAGGAAACCTTGATGTTTAAATATACAAATCAACATGCAATAATATTTTGAATGAAAGCCTTATACCTTTTCTAAAAGTGGCTGTCTATCTGGAACAATGCTATTTCACCTAATCGGATTTGATTCATACAAGATAAACAGAAATAACAATATAATAATACAAGTGGTAAAATACAAGATGCTTTGGACTCTACATAATTTATGGTTAATAATAAACTTAAGGCAGTGCACTGTGCTACATTATAAAAATAAGAAGAAACATTGTTGTTTTAATAAAATATAATAAAATTTGATGCATCAAATATCCTCTGGTATCCTCTTTTTTACCTTTTTACTGTACAGTCATATTGCAAGAAATAAAATAAAAAAATCTTGTTAAATTTAATATAGATTTCCACTAAAAGAAAATACCATAATTTCAATCATTTTTACATTATTTTGCTAAAAATAAATACATGCATTTTTAGTTTATGTGCATGAAAATGTTTTTCCCTTAAACTACATTATATAAAAAAGTTTTAGTTTCAAAATTCTTGTTTCTTCTCACTATCTACTGAAATATCTTTGATAAGCCAGCAAGCAACAGATCCGTTTATAATTCTTGACAGATGCTTTCTAATCAAAACAACAGATGAAAATCAACAGTAGCCAATTCATATGAGCAAGGCAACAGCATTTGGAACGAGGGACTGAGCAGCTGCAAAGACGGGAACATTCAGAGCGAAAGAGAGAAGGAAAGAAAGGAGAGACAGAGAGTTTTATAGAGTTGTATGCATGCCTTATGTGCCTTTGGGTTGGAGAATAACGGAAGAACTAAGAACTCCTTTAAAACTCCATTTTGATGAGGCATGGGTGCATCTCCTTGTCATTTTGACACAGAAGGAGATTGTAAAGAGAACAGGAGTTCATAAACTGACAAGTTCTGCCCTCATATCAGCACTTTTAACACAGCAGGTGAAAAATGTCAGCCTTCATTTTGCTCCAGGCAAAATAATAATAATAAAATACTTCACATTTAGGATTCCTCTTTCTTTTTTGAAGAGACAACTGCACTGCCCTACAACAGCTAATGGAGCAGGACTGACTGTCTGACCAATTGGAGATGAGAGGAGTGTTCAAGAAACCTGTGCCTTATATTATATACTGTTTTCCAACAGCAGCTTTTGACTTATTCTTACACATGTACATGACACACTAATGCGAGTGACCTCATGATCCCCTGCTCTCCTCTTGTCATCAGTGGTCAGCTCTCTCTGCTGCTGTGTACTGTGTTGAACTTGAGTATATGGGTCACTCTGACAGAACAAATGTACTATAGAAGCATCCAGATATTAGTATTAGTGTTTGTGAGTCTCGACAACAAATAATAGCAGCAGCAGCAGATCCAGAGAAACTATTTCTTGCACAAGGTGACTCACTGCAGCACTATGGAGCGAGCCACACGCCGGGTGTCTGAAGTGGAAATGCCAAGACGCATCTCACCTACTGGGTACCATATAAGGTCAATGACACATGAGGATGTCTGAGGTGATGAAAATGGGTAGTCTAGTTTATAACACATGTGCCATGTTCAGAGAAATGCCACTTTTGTATTCTTGTTTTGTATTTGCAAAGCAATTTTTATGCAAAAACACGGTAATGTCAAGACAAAACTGGCTAAAGTGTCAAGTGGTGTAACCATCGAGTTAAAAAAACAGAGTAGTGTTTTTTATTGAACTGTAAACACACATGTATTTTATTATACTTAATTTACTTATTTTATTTAATATTAAATATATATATTTTACAAAGTGACGTTTGAGTCACAAAAGGTATTCATAAAGATTAGGGTAATTATAGTTAAATAAAACTAAAAACATTAAAAACATTTTCGTCATTTGCATTAAAACAGTTTACATTTTATTCAGCTACTTGCCAAGGCAACATTTCTCATTTTAATTGAGTTTAATTCAATGTACTAAAATGACTACAACTGGAATGAAATTAATAATAACTTGACAGAGTTATGACATTTTTTTTTTTTTCCTTTTGCTGGTTTTCTTGTCACATGACAATACCCTGCTTGTTGGCTGCAGGCAAATGGAATAAACAAGTCTGGCAGATGTTAAAAATATTTTTTAAAAGTGCAAATTGTACATGTATCATATTACTTTAAATACTTTAATTATTATGAACAATATATTAAAATATTAAACCATTCAAAATTTAATTAAATGTAAAAAAAAAAAAAAAAAAGATTTAAAAATAATCATGTATATTTGTGAGTGATTGTTTGTTTTGCACATTTTTCCCTCTTTCTTCATTTATTTCAAAATGTTATATTTACCCAATTTGACTTTGCACACTTTAACCCCTCAAAAACATCAAAAATACCTTTAATTCAGAAATTGTAAACGTTTACCATATTACAGGAGTAGTCAAGTGATTTCTACGTGAATACCATTTTATGACCATGTCTTTGTGTGTTCTACTGATGCATCTGTGCAATATTTGTGTCAGTGATTGCAACACATGCAGTGTCAATAAAGCAGAGAGAGAGCCAAACTCATGCATGTTTTACAGCAGTCTTTGTCAGATACATGTTTATTAAGCACTGCAGGACGTTTATTTCCCTCACCTTCCTCAACAGTTTGAGCACGTCCGTCGCCTCTTCTCTCTTCCTCTCCCGAAGGAGCTTTTGAATCTCTCGGATCCAGGCGACTCGTCTGACATACGGGCTGTGGTTGGCTCTCCTCAGCATCCCCGGCAGCTTATCCGACCTGAGCATCAGGGATGTAAACAAGAAGTCTCCGCTCCGATCGCTCTCTCCCGTACTGTCGAGATGTTTCCGTCGCCTCCTTGAAAAATTCTCGTTGTCGAGACTGTTTTGGCGGCTGAGTCTGGAGCCCATGATCTCAATTACGCTTAAATAACAAATGTTACAATAAATAGGCTACTACCTTTTTACGGCGTAACCATGGCACCCTGGACGATAACGCCCAGAGGTTTCCACATCGGTCCGAACTTGGGCAGCACGTACTCGCTCTGCTTACAGTCAGTGTCCTTTGTGAAATTCGCTCGACGACACGAGTAGTAGTTTTCGCCAGAAATGTCAGTGTTTTGTTCTTTATCCCGGCTCTGGCACCTTCGTATTTGTGTTTGTTGTCAGCAGGACACGTCCGCTTGGTGCTCTAGTTGGTATTCAGTGGATCATGGAGATGTTCTCCACAGCACCACGCGTGGATCATTACTCAGTGCTGTCCTGCCATTGGCTAACGGTGTTTCGTGTACTGTATGTGCCCCACATGCCAAGAAAGAAAAATGTGGGGTGATAAAGTCAAAACAACATTTTAATCGATTTTTAAGGAAGTTTATTTAATTCATGGGCAATTAATTTCATGAACTGATGCTGAGTATAAGGTCCCAGAAATCGATAAAAGTTGATAGACGACAGCATCTGTCAAAAATTGTAAAACGAATATTTTTTGTTGAATTTGTTAAATCAAAAAAACAAACAAACAAAAAAAACTAAGCTCTTCTAGCATGTTGTCAACAATTGTGATGTCTGCATTATTGTTGTTGTTAGAAATCAATTAAATAAGTAGAGTAATAAAGTAGAAAACATAAAAAAAATCCAAATTGTGCATTTGAACTCCATTCAAAGTGTAATTTTAACAAATATTGTAAAAATGCTAGGGAAAAAAAACTGTTAATAGGTTAAGAGTAAGTTCCCGTATACAGAGAAAAAACTGTAAACCATCTAACCAGACATTTCTTGTAATTTTACAGTGAAATGCTGTTAATTGTACAGTTTTTAGAAGCAAATAGAACAAATCAATATATAATTTACAGTCAAAAACTGTACATATTCACAGAACTCCACATTTGAAAGTATTTTGCTTAAATAATCATGCTTTTTAATAGTTTTTGTTATCAGTTATATACATGTTGGTTTTATGTAACATCTTCTGTTGTTTAATAAAGGTTTATTGCATTATTTAAGTGTTGTGCTTTGTGTTTGTGTGAATGATTCTGTGCACCTTCTATATACAGTATCCGCATATACTTCTGTTTGTAGTGAAGCTGTTAATGAGTCAGTAGGCTATGTTAAAGGTACAGAACAGATAGCAGTGTGCATTGTTGAATTTACTGGTTTACATTCAAAATGTCTTGTTTGTAAATTACAGCTTTATGCTGTAAAATGTCCAAGTTTTGGCCATAAATGTATTTAGTTTTTCTGTATTTTTGACAAAATTATTTTGGCAACCAATTTTGTTTTGTAAGAGAGTCATATCATTTTATTTATTTTATTTTATTTTTTAAAACTGTTTTAATAGTGTGATTCGCTAAGTAGTAATGGGAGAAACTAAGCTCAAAACACCATATCTATCTATCTGTCTATATAAATATATATATAAAGTATATAAAAAGTAGCCTATCACAATTGATTTAATTAATGAAAATGTCTCAAGGTTATGTATATAACCCTAGTTCCTCGAAGGAACGAGACGCTGCGTCGAGATGACGCTTTGGGAACGCC
>JAUCMS010000145.1:14802065-14817727 GCA_032357445.1 Enteromius radiatus | reverse complement strand
ATACACATTTCAGAGCCACGCGCTGAGGGCGTTCCCAAAGCATCATCTCGACGCAGCTCGAGTTCCTGAAGAGGAACTGAACCAAGATCAGGTATAATCAGATATGAGTTATGAGATATAAGCTATCTACAGTGAAACAAACAAATTTTAAAAATGTTTTAAATAGAAAGTTCAAAACAGGCCTATGATGTAACAAAGCCTTGTGAGCTGTAATCACATGACCTGGTGAATTCAATGCAAACACTTGCTACATTCACGTCATGTCACAATTACTGTTATTTCGAGATGAAGATTTCTATGAAGACTTTTTATAATCATAGAATTTATAATATGGAGTGAACGCAACTAACTCAAAGCTTCTTGAAACAGTGTTTCTAAAGTGCCCATCACTACCAAGATGAATACCTGCTTCGTAACTTAAATCTCAAACCATCTGATTCTTTGTGTAGAGTAAACAACATTCCCCAACAAGTAAGCCTGGAATAGGCCTACTGTAACATCCATGTCTGTGTTTATGCCTGTGTTTGATGTCACTAGTTAGTTTTGGTTTCGTTATTTCCTGTTTCCTTATTTGGTCCCCCCCCCCCCAATTTTACAGTCTGAATAAGTTGACGCTAGGAAAGTCAGAGCCAGTCTGCCGATTGTAGCTCATAAATTCTACATAAAATCTGTATTATGGTCTATCCAGACGGAGGATATCAAACATGTTTGTTATTTTCAGCCAGTTTTAGAACCCATTTGTTTTTGTTTGTCAAGCATCTCCTAGCAACAAGGCACACATTTCTGCAGGAGTTTGTTTTGATCAGAACAACTTTAAAGTCTGGGAGTGTATGATCCTCGATGATGTAATTTATGATACTCGGTTTTCCTTTGTCACTATTTAGAGTAAATGGGGATAAATCAGCTAAAAATCAGCCCGATTATATCGGTGCATACCCAGCCTTAACTGTCATTTTTATGATTTAACTAGACGGACAAACGTTACATAGTGTATGGCTATTATGTTTTTAGGGGAAATCTGATCCATAGATAGCAATTTGTTCTAAACAAGCTGATTCGGACTTTTCCTGATGCGCTTCCTAAAATAAATTCCACCTTTTTACAAGTTTTACATCAGCATTGATAGTAGTATAGAAAATCTTCTAGATGCACCTTCATATGAAGAGTCACAGGTCTTCTTCTGGTACTGAATGGCCATGACGATATTGTGGCCTGACACTGTTTTAAGCCTTTCTCATTCGGCTGCTGTAAAGCTTTTCATTATCTGTCCAAAAGTGACATGACAGATGGGATAGACCTTAACAACAGACCTTACTGATGTCCCTGTCCGATTCACAGCCTTTTTAAAAATATCTGCTGAAACTCCACCTGGCTTTTATTTCCAATGTAAAGAAAGAAGTAATTCCTTCTGGCGTTGATTTTCAAAAACCTTTTAGTAAGCTTTTGCATATAAAATTACTGGCTGTTGTAGTATGATATTAGCAGTGGATGAGTGGAATATCTCCAATTTCCTTGAAAGGCAACTCATACATATTTATGTAGACTGTAAAAGGTGGTAACCTGACGTTTTTACCTTAGAAGCTATTTCTACTTGATTTAACCTATAAACATTTGTTTTGTCTGTGAAACATTTGACTTTTATAACATTATGTCAGTTTATGTCATAAATCTGCTTTCCTTAGTGTAAAGAATATTTTAATAATCTAAATCTTGGCTGGTTCAGACTATTCATTTCCAAAAAATCTGGCTGTCCACATCACCGCTCCCCTTAAATAACCAAACAAGACTGAACATACATCAAAATGAAAGCTATTTTATTATTTTGAAATGGGTATTAAGTGCTGGTCTAATTCGTTAGCGTAATTCATATAATACCAAGATAAACAAGGTCAGAAATGTATTTATTAGCAGTTGTTTAAATTTCAAACTGAACGATTGTGAGACATTGGAATGGGATTAATTAATCAAACAATGTGTCATGATCTGTTTGGCAAACGTAATTCCAGATCAGTTCCTGTGAATTCTTTGTAGGTGAGTAACATTCTCTCTCCCTAAAAACAATTGACATGTAAATACTCATGCACAGACATGCTCTTTATCAATTTTTATGGCACAAAGGAACTGCAGAGTGACACTATATTAATAAATCCTGGACAGTGTGATACACGTAATGGTAGGAGCTGAAGACAAACTCTGACAAATTACAGTCTCTGCTGACACTCACTTATTAAGCTAAGGATGGTTTGACAAAAGGTCTCTTGAACAGGTTTAATAATGCTTCAAGTGCCTTGTCCCATGCTGAAAAGTGCTGACAAGCTGTTTTTATGGAGGTATTATTACGTAACTGTACCCTTTGACGCCATTTACAAGAATTGTGACTGTTTTCTGTCATTGAATTAAGTGCCGAGAGCCTGAAATGGTTTTTCGTTGCTCTTGAATAAAGTCCCTGGAGGTTTAACAAACATAAAAATGACATTTTCAAAGTCAAGAATATTTCCTCTGATATTTTGTCACTCATTTGCCTGTGAGTCAACACTAACATGCTGCATCAGAGACATTTCTTGGAAGTATTACGTAACATACAGTGCTGACTCACTTAACTAATTTTTAATAATAACGTCCAAAAGTCTAAGACCACCAGTGTGGTCCAAGATGTTTCTATAGTTTTTTTCAGTTTTCTTTTTTGATTGTTTTTGAGAGAACTTGGATAATATCACATGAATGACTTAATTAGCATAAATTTTTACAATTTCTGAGTATGTGTATGGGACGTTTTGCTGTAACTCAAGCTAACATGGACAGTTTGATCCATGTCATCAAGCATGATGTTAAAAAGAGCCCAAGAGCACCTTTGTCCTTCAACATTTGTTCAAGAAACATCTGACGTTTTGTACAGGGGAGTTTACATGGCCAGTGTCACACATTTTCTTATTTGAATAGTGACACATCCAAATCTTTAATATTTTTTATTCATTTCGTAATTTTCTTCAGTTTTACGTGTAAAATGAAAGGTAAATGTGTAAGAATAAGGGTGAAGAAAATGCATTGTCAACATGATTGCAGTAATTTGACCTCTGAAGTTCCTAAGCTCTTAAAAACAGGGTGAGGTTATGAGTAATAACTGTCTTTACCGTCAGGACCAAATAAATTGAAAAATCATTCTGTCCTAGCTAATCACCAAGTAAGGTTGGGAGCCTGGTTGATTTATAACCTCTGGAGTTAAATTTTAATTAGCACAAATTATATCTGTTCCTGGTCCTATCCACACTTGTCTTAATACATACACTTGTTCAAGAAAAAGGATCCAGTCTCTTGATTATGGTTAACCAGACAAAGTCATCTGTGAGGTATGTCTATATATCTGTTTATCTATGTATGTATGTATGTATGTATCTATCTATCTGATTATCATTGTGTCAACGCAACATTGAGAACGCAATGTTTGAAGTGTAAAGACTTGAATGCTTAAATGAAACTTTTTATAAAACTTGTTATAAACATTGATGATGAAGGTGATGTGTAACTGTAAAGTGTTTATTCAACAGGTCTATTGAGCCGGGTGATATTTCACTGTTATCTGTTTCTCCTAAACAATTACCAAAGGTTTACACCCGCCCTTCCATTCATGAACAGCATATGTTGAAAAGGTGATGTAACTTGTATGTTTTTTTTCTAAGGGGAAAAAATATATATTAAACAAAGATCATAAAAATGTGCATGCTTATAGACTGATGCATGAATTGGAAAATGACAATGAAGTGGTGGTGATAAGCAAGTCAGTTTACAACATACATGGCATGCAAAGAATCACATTTGCATTGTCTGTCATGAACAGTGTCCTTGTTACCAGTTATATTATTACTATACTATTTTAATAGCAATTAATAATGCGCAATTACATGCAAGTGACCCTGATCTCTGTAGTAACGTGTATACAAGTAAACTGAACCCTGTAGATAACAAGTGTAGTTAACATGTGGGTTATACATTTTTCATGTTCTTAGCATTCTACCAAAATAGTGGCATGTTTAGATAGATGGAACACATTCTGGCCAAGCTCGGTACTCTATTAGAATTTCCACCATTAGTTTCATATTCCATTGCTTTATTCCACACCATGTTGTGTGTGTGTTAAAACAGAGTGAAACTACAGAAAGGTAAAGTATAGTGTAGCTATAGTTATCTCTAAGCATGTCTCAATTTACTGTTATCATATATAGTTATTTCATGGCTTTATAAAACAATAAATTCAACAAATTCAGTATGCAAATTATAAAAAAACTTACAGACAATGCTTTCTACAGATGATCACAAGATGAATGCTATACGGCTGTAGTGAGTTCTACTTATATAAAACAACGAACTAAATTTAACTTAGTTTCACTTGAATGTTACTATGGTAACAATATTTTGAAGAAAGCTACATGACTAGGTATCAGAATAATAAAAACTACAAACATTAAACAGATGATCCAGAATAATGTAGTTATTTAATATTACTCAGTACTTGTATAAATGTACTGTATATATTTTGTTTTTGCTTTTTTCAAAAGCTTGATGCCAGTGTCCTGTCTATTAACTTACTATTATTAACCCCGACTGCTTTAAATGTTTGAAAATAAATTTGCCTTGAGAAATATTCATTAGAAAAGTAATCAGTTACGTCACTTTAATAAAATAACTGAAATAGTTACACTACTTGTTGCATTTTAAGTGATGTTGCTAAACTAAGTTTTGGGAGGAGCGCGTTTGAAAATTCAATTGCAGCTGTCTCCACTTCCAATCATCTCGTTAGCCAATCCAGACCAAACATATCCACAATAAATACGCCCGTCTCCTTCCCTTCTGCATCTCGTTCTAGCATCCCTCCTCCTCCCCTTCTCTGCCTTGCCTCGTGCCTTCCTACGGGGGGCATGCAGGGTTCGAGCCGGTCTTATGGGGGGCCTCGCTAGGTTCATGCCACTAGGGCTCGGGTCCCCCGGATAGCACGCCAAACATGCTTATTATTATTATGACAAAGCGCAAACTCGTGAAACAGGGTAACCTATATAACATTTCCAAAGTGACCTTCCCAACATTGCATAAATACCACTTATCATATATCAAACTATGCCCTCAAATGTTTTTATCTCAACCATCCTCTATTCACATTTTGTATCCATTCAGGAAAATGGTCAAGAAGTCTCTTGTTGCTGGTCTGGTGGTCTTGCTTGTGGCTGCGGTGGGATTTTTCCTGGGTGTGTATTTGGGAATCGGAAATAAGAGGCTAACTGTATCCTCAGACCACTTCTACTCCAAAGCAGCCGTAGCAGCAGATGCCGGAAAGTGCTCTGAGGTTGGAAGGTAAGAGTCCAAATATCTTTTGGATGCTTGTCATTGAACATCATGCACGTCAAAATACCAACATTCTACATGTTTGCAGGGACATCTTAAAGCGCAACGGTTCAGCGGTTGATGCTTCTATTGCGGCTCTGTTGTGTGTTGGGCTGTTCAACGCACACAGCATGGGCATCGGAGGAGGGCTGTTCTTCACCATATACAATGCGTCAACAGGTAAAAAAATTATATTTTGCCTTCATTTATGCATCGAAGAAGTTCACCTAGGAATCAAACCCGTGACCTTGGCATTGCTCACATCATGGTCTATAAAAAATACTTTCTGTAAGGGCTCCTCCAAACTGACATCTTTTCTAGTCAGTCTGACACTGATGGACATGGCTTTAGGAGTTTAATATGACGCGGAGGTCATTTGCCATTCAGCATATACTTGTCATGCAAAATGATTTACAGTACGTTAATAGAAGTGACATGACCCTGGAGCATCCTGGGGTCAAGTGCCTGGCAAAAGGGCACTGTGTTTTTACTCAACTTCATAGTGACCACAAATCATGCTTCACAGAGTCCGCAAATGATGTGAAAATATCATCAACCACTACCTCTTCAGGTGAAGCTAACAGATAAATAAGAAATGAGCTTTAGGTTTCTGTCCAAATGATTTTTGTCTTGAAGAAGGACACTAAAAATGAAATATCTTGGTAATAAACTAAAATGTAAAATGTGTTGGTCCACAGGAAAGGTTGAGACAATTGATGCTAGAGAAACTGCTCCAATGAATGCTTCAGAGAACATGTTTGGCAATAACACCCAGCTGTCACGGAAAGGTACACTATCATTATATCATGAAGTCAATTCTTCATTCTATATAATAAATAAAGCTAATCTGCTTGTGAACTAGCATTGCTTTGTCATATAGATAAATTATCTGACCTTGACACACAATCATTAAAGTCTAGACGTAATGTCTATGGCATAATTTCATGTTTTTTTCTGCATGTTGGTCACGTCACATGACTTTGACTTGGTGAAATAAAGTTTTTCATATATTAAAAAGCAGTGAAGCAGTATTGTTAATCTTTGAATAAAAAATAAATGATGATGTCAAACTTTGTAGCTTCAGAAGCTTGAGGTAAATAAGATTTATTTTAACTTTTTAAGTCTCTCATGCGCAAGTCTGCATCTATTCTTATAATTTAAATCAGGAAACATTTCACTTATTATTTTCAATGTTGAAAGCAGTTGTGCATGTTTTTGTGGAAACCCTGTTGTAAAAATAATTTTGAATAGCAAGTTCAAAAGAACAGCATTTATTTAAAATATTTTTGTAGTACTCTTAAAGGGTTAGTTCACCCAAAAAATGAAAATGATGTCATTACTCACCCTCATGTAGTTTTAAACCCGTTAGACCTTTGTTCATCTTCGGAACACAAATTAAGATATTTTTGATTTCTGCAAAAAAGTATTCTCCTAGCGTCGGAAAACTAAAGTTTAGCCGTTGATGTCATATGGACTGTTTTACCAATGTTTTCAATGCGTTACTGGATCTGACAGAATTTAAATGTTTGAGTTAACTAACCCTTTAATGCCCTATCGATCAATTACATGCATTCTGAATAAAAGTATTATATTTTTCCCATATAAAAATGCTAGTGTACTAAATTAGCTGGGGTTTTTTATTGTTGTTGTTGTTTGTTTTTACTTTTGTAAATAATTAAATTTTTTTAAAATTGCATTAAATCATATCTGAATAAAAAAACAGGACATAAGATGAGCATCATGTTATTGACCTTATTGTAGTTTTGGCCATTGAATAATAACTCTACTGTGTCTGGTTTGAACGGCAGGAGGTTTGTCCATTGCCATACCAGGAGAAATCCGCGGTTATGAGATGGCGCACAAAAGACATGGGAGACTGCCATGGAGGGAACTGTTCGAGCCCAGTATAGAATTAGCACGCAATGGTTTTCCAATTGGCAGGGCCTTGGCCAACGCCATTGCAAAAAACAAGGACTCAATTCTGAGTGACGTTACATTGTGGTGAGGAATTATCTTTTGGACACTATTCAATAAACGGACAGTCTGTGAGAACGTCCACTTCTCATAAATGAAAATAGCACATTGTGTCAAGTGTACTGTTGTGTAATTTGTAATGACATCATACTGCGTCATATGATGCAGTCACTAATAACTAGTCTAACTCACCAAACTCCAAACACTGCCTCATACTTGTGGTTTTAAAGACATCATATTGATCTTTTCCTCTCTCTGTCTTTGCTCCAGTGAAGTGTTTTGTGACTCAGACAAAAACCTCCTGAAGGAAAATGATATCATTAGATTTCTCAAACTTGCTGACACCTTTGAGAAGATAGCGGAAGAAGGGCCGGATGTTTTTTACAACGGATCTATGGCCCAGAATATAGTAGAAGATATCCGGGCTGCAGGTCATTTCATACTTTCTTTATTTACATTTTTCATATGCGCTGAAGGTCAGATTATCTCATTTAAAATAAAAATGCAAATCAATTTGTTACTACAGGAGGGATTATAACACTCGAGGACCTAATGGAATATAAGCCAGTGTTGAATGAGACCCCTCTCAAGTTAAATGTGGGAGAGTACACCATTAATGTTCCTGATGCTCCATCCAGTGGACCTGTACTCGCTCTGATTCTCAATATAGTGGATGGTGAGTCTCATATTGTTCCTGTGTGTGTGTATTTGCATTAAGAATAGCCGGAGAGAGCCATTCATTAGCTTTCTCATTAATCTTAATGGCAGACCTCCAGGAATCGTCTGAGCCAATCAGCTGAGCCATTAGAAGTGATTAAGTAAGATAAGGTGATTTAAAATATATTAGGATATCCTAAATAAACACATTAAATATGTACAGTACACCTGTTCTGTATTTTACATAACGTTTATGAGTTTTACATAAAGTTTATGTCTTTACATCAAGAGATGTGTTTATGGATAACTTTACAGGGCATGTTGTTCTTTGATCTGGGAATTTGCCAGGACTTGAGTACATGACTAACCTGATTCTTAATAATCCTCCATTACCTCATTTATAGTCAAAAGCGGAGTCATCATAAGTAAACAGGAGATTTACCCAGAAGAGCTTCATTCATAAGGGCAAGCAGCTTCATGTTATGCATTGTGAAATAAGGTCTTGTGTCATCTTGTTTAAGGGTTTATTTTGTATTAATTATCAGATGACTGTATGTTCATCTTATGTGGCTTACTTATCTTCACTGCATTCAGAAAGTGAGGTATTAGCAACTATCTGCCAAATTCCACAAAGTATTCAAGAGAGTCTTGTAGCAGAACAGAATGTTTTTTTTTTTTACATTTTTTCTATGTAAATGTGCACTAGAAAAATATACTTGACCAATTTTGCAGTGTCTTGTAATGTCCAGTAATATAAGGCACAATAAGTTATCATTTTAATAGGTCTTGAAATAGGTCTTTTTCATTTTGCCTTCAGACTGCTCTGAGTCTTGCTTATTTAAAACCAAAAATGTGTTCTGGGTTGAAAAACACATGATGCAAGGTCTGCTTTAATTCAAACTTAAACTAATTTTACATTAAATGCAATGTTTTAAGAATTGTGTGTCAAGCACGAGTCTGCAGAATATACAAGACGTGAGTGCAGCTGTCAGATACATGTGTTCAGCAAAGATTTACATTTCACGAGTTTCCACTTCCTCATTAATAACAAATACTGTAAGCATGTTTGGCGTACTGTCTGGGGAGCAGGCTGGGAGCTCGGCGGACCCCGAGCCCTAGGGTTTTTTAACCCTTAGGTGGCAAGGGTTGGCCAGAGCCCGGAGCCCTGCCTAATCCCTGCATGCCCCCCATGAGGAAAGTGAGATGAGTGAAAAGATCTTCCAGTGATGCAGGCTGTAGTGAAGCATTTGGCTGTTAATGGAATAAAAGATAGGTACTAGGTAAACTATTTATTAAAATGTAGGTATTGGGTATTGGAATCAAGGATGAAAAATATGTGCTATATAAGTACTAAACAGGCAATATAGGAAAATAAGCATAATAAGCAACTAGTTAATAGTGAGAATTGGTAAAGTGCTACCAAAATGCATTCTATGTGAATGAAGGCTTTCTGAGTTATGTAATTCTAACATAAGAGTAATAATTCAAATCAAGGATTCAACTGGTTTTCTAGGTTTCAACTTCTCAGACAGCAGTGTGTCCACATCAGAGAAGAGGACTTTGACTTATCATCGCATTGTAGAAGCGTTTCGTTTTGCTTATGCCAAGAGGAGTAAACTGGGAGACCCACGTTACCTCAACATCACTGACGTGAGTTCAGCTAATAATGGTGTTGTTTTTGTGTCTCACACAAATAGTTCTGAAGTCTAATGCAACCTGATATCATGCATTTTAGCTGAAGTGCTTTAAAGAGTCCTTCATAAATAATATCCGTTATAGCAGATGATATTTTCCCAAGGCCTCTAACTGTTCCTATTTCACACACCTGTGAGTTCAATGGCCTTTTGTAAATCTGTTTTCAATTATCTCCTTTCCCAGCTCATCCACAATATGACCTCAGACTACTTTGCAGACAACATTAGGAGTAAAATTACAGATGACACTACTCACCCAGACAACTACTATGATCCTGAGTACTTTGTCCCTGATGACCACGGTACAGCTCACCTGTCAGTTATCGCAGAGGACGGGAGCGCGGTGGCAGCCACCAGCACCATCAACCTTTAGTAAGAGAAAAACAGCACTAGATATGCGTTTCCCTGTTCATTTATTTAAAAAAAAAAAAGAAGTACGCTCTCATATGTTAGTCTGGAGCCCTAAGAATGACAAGTATGATTGTTTTTGTGCCAAAAAAACTACTTGGACCTCTGTGCACTTTTTGTGCGATACTGTATGTTACGATACTGTTTCAAATAGAAATGTCCACTGAGTAATGCTAAAACACAGTTAACCCAATATGTGAACCCTGCCACATTTTTATTATGTTGATGTAGGTACGTATTGCGGCGGTTCAGAATTGAAATTTCTGTGGACTGTTGCTAAAAGTTAATGCTGTATGATGTTGGAAATATGCCCTACACCAAATCCAACCCTAAATCTATCTGTAATGTTAACAAATGCAAAGCTGATTTAAAATTGCATTTGCAACCGTGCCATTTCAATTTCCTTTTACGCAGATTTTGTCAAATTGTAGTTGCACAGGATTTGAACCAGAGCTCCTTGCATCTCAAGTACGTCTCTGTACTCTGTGAGCTACTGAACAAATGTAGCGCCTATAGAAAAAAAAATTACAACATAGATATGAAGCTGGATATGTGTGACGCTAACATTCAAAAGCATCAGTTTTACTAAATTTGTGAAAAAAGGAATAAAAGGCGTCTGAGTTTTAATGCCTCTAGTGTTTCTTTTTGAATCTGCAGTGATATGTACTTGTTGGTACATATTTCATGTCTTGATAAAAAAACGCATTAAGGTACCTTTATGTCATGAGACCAGGTAGAAAAAAACATTATAAGTCTACTTCAAAGGGGAGAAAGAATATTGTTGTTCTCGTCCTTTTGATCAGATTGTCTTGATCTTTTTTTTGTTTTCACAGTTTTGGCTCGAAGGTGATGTCACCCTCAACTGGCATTATTTTTAATGACGAGATGGATGATTTCAGCTCTCCTTATATTACCAATGGTTTTGGGGTCCCCCCTTCACCCAGTAACTTCATTCAGCCAGGTGCCTAAAATAAATAACAGATTATCCCTAGACACACAGGTACGATTCAGATAAAAACGGTTTTAACATATGACTTTTGTCTTTTGACAAGGTAAAAGACCACTTTCATCGATGTGCCCCACGATAATATTTGACAAAGACCACAGAGTCAAAATGGTGGTTGGGGCCTCAGGGGGGACGAAAATCACCACTGCAACTGCTCTGGTAACCACAAACACAAAACAGCATTTAACTATACTCACTGGATGCATATGGCTAATATACAGTAGTGTTTACCTACCCTGGCTTCCAATAATGTAATATTTATATTAATGCCCAGTTCGGTCTCATGACAATGCGTAAGAATAGTATGCCAAATAAAAATGAAAATCAATGGTATTCATACATAAAAAATGGACTTTGACGCATATATAACACATTTGATTGGCGTGTATATAATGTGCAGTTTTTGCATGATATGCATCTACCCCACAAACCCAAATCCTACCCATCATGTAGCATAAACACACCAAAGTCAATTTTCATTTTTATTTGGCGTACTATTTATATGCATACATGAGATCGGATACAACAGTACCAGTCAAATGTTTTTGAACAGTAAGATTTTTAATGTTTTAAAAGAAGTCTCTTCAGCTTACTAAGCCTGCATTTATTTGATGTAAAGTACAGCAATAACAGTAAAAATTTGAAATAATTTTGAAATGTGATTTCAAAGCGGAATTTTTAGCATCATTACTCCAGTCACATGATCCTTGATTTGCTGCTCAAAAAAACATGTACTATTATTAGAAACAGTATTATTAGTATTTTATATACACTATTTTATATATATACAGTGCTCTCCACTAATATTGGCACCCTTGGTAAATCTAAGCAAAGGTGGCTGTGAAAATAATCTGCATTGTTCATATTCACAATTTTGAGCACTCCAGGGTGATTATGAGCATGAAAATATCCAGCCATGGCTTCCTGTTTCTCAGAAATATATAATAAGATTGAAAACAAAGAACAAAATCCCTTAATTATCAGCACAACGAAAAAAAACAAAGAATATATTTCTTACCTGCCGCAAAAGATAATTGCATTTCACAAATCAGTGAAGTGACTTTAAGAAAAGAGTTAGAGCAGTGTTCCAATCAACATACAATGTTAGGAAGCATTATAAATAAAATGAATAAAATGTTGCTAAAAGAAAATTATCAGATATTTTGATTGCATATTGATACATGATGGAAAAAATATATATCAAATATGTCAAAAGATGTATTTTTACCTCTCCTTTTCCACTTCTCCCAGGTGATCCTGAACTCACTGTTTTTTAACTATGATCTGAAAAAAGCAGTTACAGAGCCTAGAGTCCACAACCAGCTCAACCCCAACATGACAGTTGTGGAACAGGACTTTGAGCAGGTGGGTCCCCAGACTTAAATAAAAATCTTCTGTTTATCTGCTTACCCCCTGGGCATCCAAGATTGCCCCCCAAAAAAAGAAACAGACACAGACAAAAACAAATTAAACCCTTCAGCTCATGACGATACACTGAGGTCTTAGGATCGGTATTTATATCATTTTTTACCTCTTATACACTACAATCTCCATCTATCTTCAGCTCATTCACAACACCTGGCAAGTCATGTGTCAACATGCTCTGGCACATCTATACATAGATGCCTCATTAGTGACTGTTTCTATAAGTCGCGATATGTAAGGACATATCTATATCTATGTGTATATACAGTATCAATGTGCCAGAGCATGTAGACGTGTCACCCGATGTTGTGAATTAGCTCAGCACAGTCAGAGATTGTGGTGTATAAGAGGTAAAAAAAAATCATATAAATACTGTTTGTTTTTTCGTTTAGTGTCTTAACACCTCAATGTATCATCACCAGCCGTATTGTTTAGTTTGGTTTTGTCTGTGGGTTTTTTTCGCTCTCAAGTGTCCTGCAAAGTTTAGCTCCAGCTCTAATCAAACACACTTGTAGTAACTAAATAAGGTCTTCAGGATCACTTTAAAATTAAAGGCAGGTGTGTTTGATTAGAGTTGGAGCTGAATTTTGCAGGACAATTGATCGCCAGGAGCAGGATTGGGCATCCCTGGTGTAATAAGACAGTAAAAAGACAGTTATTAATATATGTTTTATTGTTGACACATGCTACAGAGCGTTCTTGAGGGCCTGGTTCAGAAGAATCACATAACAGAGCTGCAGAGGACGACAGGATCAGTAGTCCAGGCCATTGTGCGACAAGGAGACAAACTTTGTGCCGAATCTGACCCCAGGAAAGGCGGCTATCCCGCGGGATATTGAACAACACTCCCTCTCTCCCTTCTCAATCTTTGTGGGCCTTCAGTCATTGGTGACTCAGTCAAGAACCATTGTAAGGCAATGCACCTCTCAGTCCAAACCATCAACGTGGACCCCAATGCACAAGGTTGCACAAAGACTCCCTGTATTTATGAACATTTCATTTTTCTTTTGAAGGGAAAATGTTTTATTGGTATCAACAGTGCCTAACTTTCATATTGAACGGTCTATGATATTTCCGAGCTTATTTATTCCTTTTGTGTGTAGAGAAAGTGGACTGATTATCAGTATGTGGGGGTCCTTTGGTACCTGATTCCATTGTACAGGTTCTTTGTCGTGTATTGGAGTTCTTTGGGTTAATGGACATGTTAAGAGCGATAAAAAATGAGCAATACAAAAAGTGCCTGTGAAAGTGACAAAGTCAGGGAAATAAGTATGAAATTAATCATAGTAATAAAATATTTCAGGTTTTTATTTGCAAAAAAATATAATGCTGGAAAAACTTCTGTTATTTCATGGTAATAATAACACTGTAATAATAAAACACTGTGAAAATGTGTGGAAACTCTATTATATTACCAAATAAGCTGAATGTTTCACTTAAGGCTGCAACCAGTGTATTCATTTTTAAATAGTGAACTGAAATGATACTATACTTATGGTAAAACCGTGGAAGAACGGCATGATTTAGATTACCTCACTGGACAAGTCGGCCTTTGTATAAAGCCATTCTCTCATGAGATGACTTGCATAATGTGAAATGCTGAATTGTTATTGTTAATGATATGTGTATGTGAAAATGAACTGAGTTTCACGGCAGAAAAACATGTTCACTTCAGGTCTATTATTATCTAATGTTGATCTCATTTTATGTTTGAATTATATTTAAAGGAATAGTTCACTCAAAAAAATGAATTTGCTGATAATTCACAGAGCATCATTCCATGCAAGATGCAGATGAGTTTGTTTGTTAATCAGACCAGATTTGGAGATATTTAGCATTGCATCACTCACTCACTCACTCACTAGTAGAACCTCTTCAGTGAATGGGTGCCGTCAGAATGAGATTCCAAACAATTAAAGAGAAGTGAAAAGCTGGACAAATCCATCAAGGTGTTTGAAACTGAAACTGTTGCTTCTGCCTATAATCCAAAATCTCTTACTTCAGTGAAAAAGTCTGTCCTCTGTTGTCCTCTCACCTTAAAATCCACTGACATATTTGTTTATAACTGTTTTGGACTGTTTTCTATTGTAAACAGTGCCTGATTTGTCCATATTTCTGTCCTGAATCAAATGAGACAACTTTTTCACTAGACAAAATAATATCATGTAGAGAAGACTTGCATTTTAGCCAGAAACAATGGTTTTAAGAACGAAATATGGACTGGAGTTGATTACTTGTGTATTATATAATGTTTTTAATCAGCTGTTTGGACTCTCATTCTGACGGCACCCATTCACTGCAGAGGATCCAGAGGAGAAAGTGATGTAATGCTACATATCTCCATACATATTTGTTCCACCGAAGATACAATCTCAACTACATCTAGGACGGTCTGATTTTTCGATCATTTTAACTTTTGGTGAACTGTTCCTTTAAGGGTTATTCCTAGACTGTTTGTTTGCAAAATCATATAACTGCAATATCATCCTGTATAATGTACAGATCACATTAAGCTATATCATGAAGATAGATATGTTAATGTTTATCATGAAGTGACACTGTGGTGTTAATGTATAGTGCATTCAGAGAAATACATGTGTGTATATATTTTTTAAACATCCACTGTTCTGTGGCTGTTGTTATGCTGTTAATTAAACTGTTTTTGGACCAATGTATGTTTACTGTTGCATTCATAAGTGTTGATATAAATATTGCAAGAGCTAATTACTAAATAATGTAAGCTGTATTTTATGAAACAGTGGCATTGAAATAGCTCAGAGGCAAAAACATGTTTTGAAAAATGGAAAGCATTGTAAATATTCCAGTCAGCAGCCACATGTGAATATATTTGTTATTAAGGTAAGAGCAAACTTGCTCATCTTTGAAAGAATAATACGAATTAAGTAAACAAATATTTAACCTCTCTGAACTAATGCAAATCTGTGGTGTTTCTGCACCAGCACCACCAAACAGAATAACAGTTTACTGTACCTGTATCTGACACTATTCTAACTTGTCACGCCGTAGACGTGTTCTGTGTTTGTTTAGCTGTCCACATGCTCTGTTTGTTTTCATTCTGTCCCCTCATGTGCTCTGATCGTTTGTAACCCCGCCCCTCTCATCAG
>JAUCMS010000145.1:14786573-14801965 GCA_032357445.1 Enteromius radiatus | reverse complement strand
TTTCATGCCCTGTCTTTAGTCTAGCGTCTGTTGTTAACATCATGTTATGTTGTTCGTGTGTTTGTCTGCATGGGTCCTCGCACCTTCGTCAGCCGTTCCTGTATCTTGTGTCCTGGATTAAATGTTCACTTTGATTGAACTTCTGTCTCTTGTGTCTCTCCGTGTCGCTGAGAAGCGAGACCGCGACTACACCACAACACCAGCGTGACAAACTGATCATGGTTTGTCAAGGTCTGTCATATTTATTACTGTTATTTTAGTTAATCAATCTTATTGTACACACTTTTTTTCCATGAATATACAGTCCATACACGATACTGAGAGAAACAGAATTATCACAACTTCATAAATGTATAAAAAATAAGACAATTAAAACTTAAATAGATACATTTCATAAGTATTCATACCCTTACATTTTAGGGTTGAAGCCTATACGGTCTCAAGTCTTTTTTTTTTTTTTTTTCGCAATATTGATTGATTGATCTTGATTAGGTTTAAAATAGAGAGATAGAGAGAGAGAAAGAAAGATTTAGTATAATTAATATGATTTCTGAAGGCTTATGACTGGGGTAATGATGCAAATAATAAATGAATAAATATTTCAGCTGTGCCCTCACAGAAATAAAAAAAAATGCAAAAATAGAAACTAGTTGTTTTAATTATAGCAATATTTCACAATATACTATTTTACTGATCAAATTAATGAGTACCATATGGGTGCATTTATATAAAAGTCCTTTTATTTGCCATGTTTGAATTTTAGTATATTGTAGGCATTACTATTAGCACATTAGCAGCCTATGGAAATATCTAAGTGGCCTCAGGCTGTGTCTGTGTATGATTTGCATGTATTTCCATGTTGACTTAACTCAGCAGAGAAAAGACGCAGCTAAAATATTCAGGGAAACAAGAAAATCATTTTTCCTACAACAGCCCTGCAGCTGCTCACTGACAAGCGTGTGGTCACCATAGTGAGCCCATAACTCACTGCGGAAATGCTTTGTTGAGATTCTCAAGTGCTCATAGATGTTCCATCAGAGTTTTCAAGAGTACATTCTTACATTGAATGAACTGAAAACTAAGGAAATCCGCTGATTGACACACAAAAGGCGACGTCCAAAAGCGCACAATCGCCTGACAGTTTTATTGTGCCCCGGCTTGCGACTGTTGAACATGACTGTAAGTTTGGGCTGAGGAGAGATGATTCAGTGTAGATGCTATTATTCAACTGTCAGACAGGAAACCCTCTGGCTTCCATATGCTCTCAGCTCCAGGATGGAAAGCATAAAGGAATGAGATTTGGGTACCAGCAGGCAGAATCGGGACCAATGCTCCCCTGTGGACTTCAAATGGAAATGACTGGGCTTTAGACTCGCACAGACGGCGGTCTCTGCTGACTGGCACTCAAGTTCTGCTTTGCCAAGCGATTACACGACAACGTTTATTCTTGCGCTCCCCAATAGCTAGAGCTCATAATGCTCTGTTTATCTTTCAGATCATGATGCCAAAGCTAATGCAATCACTCCCATTGTTCATAGGCTCTGATGAGATCTCACTGTGAGTCAGACCCATTCCTATTTTCAGGGCTTTGGATGATAATTATAAAGAAATGCTGGACGTCTTACTGTGGAGGCATCATTGGTGAGCAGCTGAGCTAAACATTCCCTTTGACCATCCATCTGCATGCTTCAGAAGTATCGAGAGATGCCAAGAACCTGTGACAGGCAATCCATATAATCAATAATGTGAGTGTAGCACTTTTTAACAGCCTGTATAGTACTGTTGGCCTATCAATTAAAAATGTTTTGACACTGTCTAATTAAAAATCTTATTTAAACTAATTCAGGTGAGGTTTTTTTTCAAGCAATGACTGATGCCAAGGAAAAATTAGCACTAATATGCTATATTGTACTCATATCCCCTGGGTTCATGTCTGAAGGGCAATTTGGCCTCTCTAACATGTTTCAGCTATGAATACTATAGCATACACAACACTTAAACATTCAGACTGTTTTTTCGTAGTAGTATTTAATACTTTATTTTGAGTTTTCATCTCGCATTTAAAAGATGACATCATGTGTTGAGGTTTAAATTTTATAAGAAAAAATATTATTAGTGTATTAAACCTGTATTAAGATATCAACCTCACAAAAAAAACAACAAAACACAGTGCCGTTCAAACGTTTGGGGTTCGATTTATTTTATTTTAATGTTTTTTTTTTTTTAAAGATGTCTTTTATTCTCATTAAAGGAACATTTATTAGATCTGAATGCTGTTAGATTGTGAAATATTATTACAATTTAAAATAGCCTTTTATTATTTTAATCTATAATATTAAAATGTAATTTATTTCTGTGACATTAAAGCTGAATTTTCAGCATCATTACTCGATTCTTCAGTGTCACATCATTCAGATATGCTGATTTTCTGCTCAAAAAACTTGAATTATTATCAATGTTGAAAACAGTAACAATATAGAAATAATATATAAATCTTGCAGACCCCAAACTTTTGAATCATATTTTATATTTGCCCTCTTTGACGGCTGTGTGCACAAATCAACACATTATACAAGCAAGTTGGGCAGTTTACAGGTTTTTTTTTTAAAGTGCCTCTATTATGGATTTTTGAAAATGACCTTTAATGCAGTAACAGCTCTAAGTGAATAAAAAAAATCCTGCAAAGTTTTACATTTAAAAGTGCACCATGTATAAAATTATTGTCTCTCAAACAGTTGACTCCGAATCCGGCTCTGAATCACTGAAACAAGTCATTTTTAAAAAGGAATTCTTGACATCAACATGAAACGGCATATTGCCTGCCCACTTGTTGGTCTTTTGTTGCTTTGAATGAAAATGCAAATTCCTTCTTTGTCACTAGGTGTAGCTTTTGAAGCAGTAAATATAGGGATTTCCTCTGTAACGCTGTACACAAAGCAGCTCTGCAGCACTAACAAACACTGCTTTATCAATCACCCCAGATTAGTGTCACGCAAAGGAGAGGTTTGGAAAAATGAATTGTTGCGCAATTAAGGTAAAAATAAATGCCTATTATAAGACAATAAAAGTGGTTTTTGATCTAGCATGCATGTCGACCCATTGTTGGAGACTCCAAAACCAAAATATGACCCTTTCATTACCCATAATAGGGGCACTTTACTGTGTGCTTAAAGCAATGTTGCAAACTATAATAAAATAACTTTCACATTCTTTGTGTATATATATATCTATATATATATATATCAACATATGTATTTACAACACACATTATTCACAGTAAAATTTTTAACAGTAAAACGTCAAAATCTTACATTTTGACAGTGTTTGCTATTCTTTTTCAGCTTACTTCATCCAAACATGGCACAGACGCATCAAGCAGTCTCCAGCTGAACTCCCGGTCAATACCCTGCAGCTTTTCCACGTTTCCGTGAGTCAGAAACTGCCTCTATGCAGTTGTTTTCCTTTGATACTGCATTTACCACATTATAAAACATCTGTGGGACTTTGACTTTGTGCCCAGTCTTGTTAAGTGACTCCACAACAACCTGAGGAAGAAAAGAGATGAAAGTGGCTTGGAAATGTCATCCGAACCTTCTATTCAAACTATTTAACATTTATATCTACTTACCTTGTCAAACAAGGGCTCAAAGTTAAGGACGTTTTTGGAGTCCACAAACACTACAGGGGTGTCGATGGAATCTTTCAGATTCTTGCCGAACCACAGGAAGTTCATGAGAGTCTAGCCAGAAGGGTTTCGGTTAGAGCTGGATTACTGAATCACAGTGCGTTAAATTGGTCAAAGTGGAGTTTAGACTTACCAGAGCCACCCCGGTGGTGATCATACTGCCACCTGAGGCTCCTATGACCACAATGTGCTTCTGAGACGGGGAGTAAAGGATCACTGGAGCCATGGAGGAAGGGGGCTGCTCGCCTTCACACAGATACACACAGAACAGATACTTACGTACCCACAAATTATCAAAATATTCTATCCCCTATTCTTATTTCAATATTTTGTCTTCAGTACAAGCTCTACTCTGTCGAATAGCATTTACAAGAACTATATAATAATACATTTATCATGTAAAGCTGTATAAATCCTAATTTTTTGAGGTATTTCTATATGATCTAACCCATAAACATTGTGTTTTCGTCATTTAGTTGCTTTAACAACACGTTGGCATAATGAATAATGAAATTCATCTTCAATTAATGAGTTTATGTAAAGCATCTGTTGTACCTGGTGCAATGTGTTTTGGTTAAACCTTTATATTTAAAGTTACCCTGAGCAGAACATATTTAGATTTTGTGGCTATGTTTTCTAAAAAATGGATGTACTGATTTGAAATTTTAGCTAATACAGATAATCTGATAATTATTTATATTATGTCTGATAAGTGATAAATACCAGAATACCAAATAAATCATACAAATTCTGATAAATACCAAAATTCAATTGAAATAAATACCAACATGTACTTTTTGGCCTAAAAAAATACAAAACTAAACCATTTCAATAAATAACTATGTGATATGCTAAAGATTACATTCAACTGTTACTCAATTAAACTGTACAAAATGACTTTTCACAGTTGTAAATAACTTTACAAGAAAATGATTTCATTATAAGTATACTTACAGTTTCTTTGTAACTATATGTGCAATTTACTAGCAATTTCTAAAGTTAAAATAGTTTCAAAGTAAATCCTACACCATTTTTTTCCATTTATTAGTATTTTAAGAGAGAATAAGATTCATTTAATTTTGCTAGCTGTATGTGTTCATGATAAATGTGTGATTTTGTTTACTCACCAGCATGAATCTGGTCTGTTTTTCCACAGAAGTCTGCAAGTTCATTGTTGAGTAGGATGCCCGTTTTGGGAGAGAAAATTCTGGATCCAAATCTGCAAAAAGAGAAAGAAACAGCCATTTTAACACGTTCTAGGGCACAATTGTATTCCTGCATAGCATTGCACTCTTTAATAAAGTAATAATGCACAACATTATCTGACAGTGTTCCAGCACTCATATAAATGGAGTGAATGTGATTTGAGGGCACATACATGTGGTTGATGGTGCTGGTCACGGATACCGCCATACCATCCTCGGCGAGCACGGACACGTGCGTGGTGCCATGAGAGTCCAGGTATGGAGTGACGTTGTAGTAGCTGGCATCATAAGTGCGGTCAGGGCTGATTTTTGCTCTCACTTTATCCGCAAAATGCTTCTGAATGATCTCAACTGCCTCCTATTCAAGCCACACAGAATGTCGAGGATGATGAACTAATGCATGACTTTATGTGTCCCAAGCAGTGGGTTGCCAGCAATAATGGCAGTGTTGCTGTGCTGTACTATATTGCCTGCAGTAATGATCACCCAGAACACCGCACTTAAGTCATTATAGCAGATTACACTAGTGCCTCCAGAGAGGGTAATGACTGTAATGTTTCTGTTGAGATACTAAAGCACAGCCTGACCAATGGTATCATGCCTTTAACACAGAAGTTAAATATGTAAAACAAACTATTTCCTCCTACAAAGCCTACCGTTTGAGAGGCAAAATTGGGATCTTTCATGAACTTCTTAAGACTGTTGGCGAATTTACAGGTTTCTACATAACGCTGAAATGTTAAGACCTTCTCGTCTCCCTCCAGAGATGCAGGATTTAGGCTGAAACCTGAGGAAAATAGAGAAATAAATCAGTCGCATCAGATTTGAATTTCTTATTTATTAAAGCAACTCTTTATAACTTTTACGCATTCTTTCATTGTGTGAACCATAACATGCAAAATAATTTAATTAAGGTATTAAAATCTCTCAGACGAGTGTATAAATTCCAAAAATATAATGAATCGTTGCCATTAGGGCTGGAAAGGGGTGGAACATTTCCTTTAAATTTCCTGAAAATTTACAGTAGTTTTGTAATTGTTTTGTACACATTTGGAAAAAAAAATATTTTGAAAAGTTTCTGCCTCTCTGCAACCCTACTTGCCATTGCCATGAAATGGGATCACAATCTTGCAAAATAATCAAGTTTGAATGTATACACAGGTGCTGGTTATATAAATAGAATATCTTCAAAAAGTGTATTTATTTCACTATTTCCATTGACACCTTGCACAAGGTCATTGCAAAAGAGGCTGGCTGTTCACAGAGCTCTGTGTCCAAGCACATTAATAGAGAGGGGAAGGGAAGGAAAAGATGTGGTAGGAAAAAAGTGTACAAGCAATAGGGATAACCGCACCCTGGAGAGAATTGTGAAACAAAACCCATTCAAAAATGTGGGGGAGATTCACAAAGAGTGGACTGCAGCTGGAGTCAGTGCTTCAAGAAGTACGCACTACGCACAGACTTATGCAAGACATGGGCTTCAGCTGTCGCATTCCTTGTGTCAAGGCACTCTTGAACAACAGACCGCGTCAGAGGCATCTCGCCTGGGCTAAAGACAAAAAGGACTGGACTGCTGCTGAGTGATCCAAAGTTATGTTCTCTGATGAAAGTAAATTTTGCATTTCCTTTGGAGATCAGGGTCCCAGAGTCTGGAGGAAGAGAGGAGACACACAGAATCCATGCTGCTTGAGGTCCAGTGTATAGTTTACACAGTCGGTGATGGTTTGGGGTGCCATGTCATCTGCTGGTGTTGGTCCACTGTGTTTTCTGAGGTCCAAGGTCAACACAGCTGTATACCAAAACTACAGTTTTCTCGTTTCTGCATTTTCCATTTCAAATTGAAAAACAAACAATAACGTATACACTTACCTTTCTTAACACTAAACTTAATTGTTCACTAGTAATGAATAGCGAAGATGATGCTGCCTCAGCAAGTACCACAAATAAAGGAAGAAAGGGTTAATTAGTTTTCCCACCTAGCATAGTATTGAGTATGAAGCTAAGTGTAGCTCCTCCTGCTGGCGGTGGAGGAAAGTGCATTTCATACTCTCCTAGAGTTACTTCCCAGGAACCTAATTCAGATGCCTTGAATGACCTCAAGTCTTCCAGAGAAATTGTTCCACCTGAAATACACAGTAAATAAACTGTGATTCATGCATATTAATGGCAATCACAATTGTAGAAAGTGGCATTCTGTATTACCTGCGCTTTGTATGTCACTGACAAGGTCTTTGGCAATGTCTCCAATATATAAAGCATCTGCTCCTTGTTCTGCGATGATCTCAAGTGTATCTGCTAGTTTTTCAAATCTCACAATTTCCCCTTCTTTCAGTAGCTCACCTTGTTCATTCTGGAATAACTGGCTATAAAAAACACATTCATATGAATTTTTTCGTTCTTATTGGAATGTGACAGACTTAATTTTAGAAAAGCTCTGTTAAAGGAAACATATAGTCTGTGAATACATGTATTACCGTAATGGCGAGTCTGGCTTCTCCTTTAAGATAAGTGGCAAAAATCGAGAGAGCACATAGTGTACAGGGACGCCCTCTCTAGCCATCTTGATAGTGGGCTCAAATAAACTGGTCCAAGGTAAACGTCCATACAGTTTATGAGCTCGTTCATAGCCACGGATATCACCTGGTACACCGATCCAGTGAGCACCTATAGAGAGAGAGAAAGTACAGCTATCAAATGTGCAAAAAGTGCGTATTGTTATAATAAATAAAAAAAGCTACTTCCTGTATGATGCAAACCAATGTCTGTGTTTAAAGAATATTAGGTTACATCATTTAACATAGAGCATTGCACATATCTGAACATAAATATTTACATATTTAAAAAAACAAACAAACAAACTGTCCACTCTCACCTTCCATTGGCTGTATTGTGGTTGGACACATGGTAAGAAGGTCGGTTTTAAAAGCTTTTGGGACAGTCTCTCTGGCATTGATTACTCTCACTCTGCCTAGATAACAGAGATGTGGATGAACATTAATAATATGCCTTAAAAAACAAAATAATGATTTGTTTATGCTATTAACGGTAAGGATAATCCTTACCACTTTGTTCCCGTATTGTGAATATAGATCCTCCACCAATGCCCATACTCTGAGGATTTATGATTGACGTGCACAGTAAAGTAGCAATGGCTCCATCTACCGCTGAGCCACCCGACTGCAGTATATCTCTAGGAGGAAAAAAGGAGGGAAAAAAAGACAGACTTCAGTTATGGGAGTGGTTTTCAAGTGATTTGATGCCAAGGGTATCCAAATCCCACTGGGAAGGGCCCCTTCCTAAAATTTAAAGACAGCTTTAGCTATTATTTACGTAGAAAATGTGGTTTCCAAAATGAAATACCTGTATTGTAGAGTTGTTTTTTTTTTTTTTTTCTCTCATTTTTTGCTAAATTAATCGTGTGTCTGTTAATTTACCCATTTGCAGTTGACTTCAAACTTTGCGTAGCGATTTGCAAAATTATTAACTGTGTGCTCATACAACTTCATAATTCCCTCTCACTGGATTCTGTTCACGCTCTATTTTTTGGCTCAGTACCGTGTTTTTTTTGTTTTTTTTACGTCATTACATTTAAGTGGCAACTGTTTACCTCTGTTGCTAAGTCACGACTGCCCAGAAGAAGGAGGCAAAATTATGTTCATCTTGATTTTGTACTTCAGTTTTTCAAACCTTTTGTTTGTTTGTTTTCAATATACAGTAATATGACCCAAGGGTCATATTATATCGAAAAGGTTCCAAAGAATGAGGGAGTTAAGTACTACAGGAGAACAGGAAAATTTACATTTTCAAATCTCTACTTGCAGTGCATCTGTCCCGCAGGCAAAGCCAGTGAACACACATTGTTTTTTGTGATTTATGGGGATTCTCCATAGGCGTAATGGTTTTTATACTGTACAAACTGTATGTGGTATTGCCCTACACTGACCCTACACATAAACAGGAAACTATGTACATTTTTAGATTTTCAAAAAAAAAAAAAACACCATTTAGTCTACATTTAAATACTGCAGTCAACAAAGTGATCTGATTTACCTGTCCGACCTCTGAAACAGTACCAGTATAACCAATAAAATATATATATTTTTTAAATTGTACATTTCCTTGTACCTTTCACCTATTGACTGACAGGAGATAGAATAGGGGTCATACAACAACAACAACAACAAACGAGGAAGTGTTTTGCAAAATTAGCAACGCGTTTTAAGACATGTCTGGAATAACCAATATGTGTTTATGTTTACAAATTATATTTACACAGTTAATCATGGTTAGCCTACTTTCTGACTAATCCTTTCACCTTTCAAAGTGCGAAAACTAAATGTTTAAACCCACTTTACAGTATATAGTGAACACAAAAATGAAATAGTGTAGTTATAAGAATATTGCACTAACGTTATAGGTCTAAATCATTAGTTGTTGTCCAAGACTTGTCTCTTCTACCGAGAGGAAGCCAGAGATTGGTGTCAAGAGGATTAGTAGGCTGTGAAGATACTTCACCTAATTAACTTCTAACTTTCTGTGTAGCCTACATTCAACCGGACGTTTCACCTCAGTAGCCACTCGTATCCTCACATTTACCTGACCCAGGTATTACGACAACCTAGTTGTCTTTTTCCAAGAATGAATAGGCATTTTCCAAGAACGTGAACTTCCACATCAATATACACGTTTCAATGAAACGTTTAATAAAACATTTAATCTAGTCATACGTAAACACGCTATTTCTCAATTTAGAATAACACAATCCATAGTGCAATGCATAGCCTACATAATCTACTACATGTAGCCTATCCTATAAAAGGCACAATCACTCACCGCCCGATTTTTGAACAGGTCTCGGAGTCCGCTGCCACTGCTGCGTTTTTGTAATGTCCGTCAGTACACAACTCGTTAAAGTGAGTCGCGCAAATAATTATAATTAAAGCAATACATATGATCGAAATACTTATGCACAAGCAGACTTTCTCTTTCCGTCTCGCCATTGTTTCCCGACCCTTTGCTGCTGTATCCTTGAACTTAAAGAGTATACAGCAGAAGAGCACTATTAGCCCTCCCCTTTCAGTGTCAACTCCTAATTAAGCGCATTGTCAAGGTGTAGAGGTCGAGTCTAAATTGGATTGTGAAGAGTGTTTTTGTAAGAGGTGTTTTCGCACCCTCCAATGGCATTAGGCAAACTTCACTATCTACAGAATCTAGAGACATTCCCCCTGCAGCCAACTGCTGGACCACCCCAGCTTTGAGTTTATAACACCCCCTTTTTTGACCACCATGTGTTGTGACTCAGAGGGATGGGGTCATATTACTACCACACCAAAAGTGAGTAACTATTTGACCTATGTGACTCTTAATATACTTTTGAATTAAATGGTTAAATGATAGTTTTTAATGTAGCCAGTTAATTGTTACAAGATTGTACACACTTTTGCAGGTTACTTTGATGTTTTCCCCTATCAAACCGTATGTCAACCCAGTTGGTCAACAATTATAATTCATAATCTCTCTTAAGGCTAATTCACGCAGCACCGACGTAGGCTGACGGACTTGTTAGAACAGTGCATTACCCCTACTGACATTTGCTTTTGGTTGGAACTTGTTTAGAACATGTTGAACTTGTTTATTATGTTCATTTGTCGATTCATTAAACTCAGAGAGGAGGAAGGGTATACAATACAAACATAAAACACTCTAAATGTTTATTTACAAATTGGCCTCATGGAACAGTATAGCCCAAAATAACTTTTGAAGTTTATGAGACAAAAATGTCGCCAGCATTGTACTGTACATGTGTGACTTGCATTTTTTAACTACAAAGTATGCTTCAGTTTTAGGTGCATGTGATGTAAATTTCATATTATTTTGCATGCAGACATATTTTCTAACTGCACATATTACTGTACGTAAATTTCACAGTCGGAAAACAAAACAGAGATGATGGTACCAAACTAAACTTCAAAAATGCCCTTGCAGACAAGTAACCCACAAATCTACTTTCACAACTCAATCAGTCATAACTTCTGATATATCCCAGAAACTAGATATGGATGAAAATTTCAAGTGCATGTGTCAAGCTTACTATCAAATGGATTATACTTTGAAAAGGCACTAAGTAAGAGTGTGCATCAAAACTGCAGTATACTTTAAGCTTAAGAGACTACATGCAGCATACAGTTTTGGAATACAACATTTTAGAAGTAGGTATGTATGTAGGCTATTAAGACATGAGGATAGTCCCTGACATTACAAGAGTAACAACCCACAATGGGTGCTGGACAGTGCATTGTGAACAGGTGTTTCATGTCATAGCTGTTATAGCAGGACTCTCAGTTATCATTTAATGTTGTTCCATAGGAAAGTCAGTACTACTGTGAAGGATGACTGAGATTTGCAAGAATCATTGTCATCATATGGACTTATTAGATATTAATAGCTGCATTTATATGCACAAAATGTTAAATGTCATCTATATTACAAAAAGCTTAATAATAATAATTAGGAATGCATGCATTAAAAACTCTAGGGATGCATCAATTAGAAATACTGTGAAAAAAGTTCTAGAGGCTAAATTAAGTAGCATAACCAAGCTTTTAGAAAGCAAAAGAACAAGAACAAAAGAACAAAATATGTGTTACTTAAGTTAAACTTTGATATATATATATATGTGTGTGTGTGTGTAAATAAACTTATCTGGTTTTGTTTATAAGCTCCTCGTATAACTAATGAGAAAATGGGAGGTCCTTCATAAAATCTAGATTATCTTTGAATACCACAACCGCGCAGCACACCACACCAGGAAGCTGTTTATCTCGCGTGTCGCCTGAAGGCAAGTTTCAAGTTTGCCACTCTGTCGTTTGTGTCGTTTTGCACTTGTGGTTTTCTGAAAAGGCTAAAGGTTCAAGGAATACGCCTGCATAACTACATTTCGAACAGGACCATTTCTTAGCTTTCAGATTTAAACAAAGCAGATGTTTATTTGACTAGTTTACTGAGCTGGATAAATAATAATAATAAAAACTAAAGCAAAACTAATCGACGAAAGACCTTTGTAAATATAGCAACAACGCAATGTTGCAATTTCTAAACAAACCATAAAACGTTACATTGTTGCGATTCCATTTGCCGCGAATAAAGTTATAAACGCTCACAAGTGTGACGTCAGAGGAAGTTGTCTGTTTGGCGTACAATGCACCATGGGAATTGTAGGCCGTTGGGGGTGTCACTTGTAAACAGCTACTAATGCTTTCATCAATAACACGCACCCTTAGAGTACAGCTGTCACACATCTTAACGACGTGGCAGAAGTGGAATTTACAGAAGTGTTCTTTGTCGTATTTTCCGTGATTAGTTCTTATTACGCTTTTTAATAGACTACTTTTTCTATCTCTGTCTGAGAATGACTACGTGAGCAGATGCAAGTTACAGGTAAGTTCTGAAACGAATCGGTGTTTTGAATAAATCGACCTTTAAAGAACACGACTGCTTTTCCTGCCTATAAATTCCTGAGGCAGTTTTAGCAAATTTTAGCTAATCAGTGTTTGGAGTATGAATTAAAAAACTTTTCACCTTTGATATAACTGAATTCACAACAAGGAGAGAGAGGGAAACTAAAGAATACTGAATGTGTGAAAATGACTGATGTTATCGTTAATTCATAATTTTATTTAAAAACGTTAAATAAAAGAGAAATCGTTGCCTTTGTTATGTTGGGGGAAACTATGAAACAGAATTGTTTGGGTAATAAACGACTCGCGGGTTTAAGGAATCGGTTTGTGTAGGTTTCGATGACTCGCTCATAGCGCAAAACATATCGTCCACTGGTTAACCATGGAGAAAGGCTCCCTGAATTTGTCATTTAGTGAATCTTTTTGGTGAACGGATAAAGATTCGATTCAATGAGATGATTCGAAACCCCCCACTAACGTTACTGTCTTTGACACCTCTTTATGCGGTTTACAACCTGCACGCATCTGTTTTAATAGCTAATATATATATATATTTAATAGCTTAATAATATAATTAATTATTAACGTTATTACCAATGTTATTATTCGTGTTAATGTGGTGACTAGGAGTAGTATCGATATTAACGTTATATTAACCATTTGTTATGCTTTTAGTAGCCAGTCAATCAGTTATGCGTCTTCGTTATATAAACGCCCAGATGATGAGACGTCGGACGTCTGTCATGTTGTTTTCTGCTCGCTTGTCTTCGGCATTATGGACGTCGCCTGACAGCGCTTTACGGACATAAGGGCAGGACTAGAAACTGCAACACAGCGACAGGGAGGTGTCTGAGAGGGAAGTGTAGAGGCAGGATAACTGGCAGCGCCGGGCGGAACAACAGTCGCTGCGAATCTGACAGACAAGAAGTGCCGCGAAGCTCCAGGTAAATATGCAATTGAATGGGCATCAATTTGCGCATCGACTCGTTACAGTCTTTGCATGCTTAATCTTATCATTTAAATGTTGCATTAGGTGGATGGGGTTTGTTTTTCTTTGTGTTGTATTATTGTACGCATTCCCCTGCTGTTACTCTCTCTCAGTCTGTCTGTTTTGACAACCGCCGTGATATGTTGCATTAAACCTTAGGTTTGTTTTTGTCTTTCATCTTTACTAGCATGTCAGGTTGCATTCCATCTGATGGATCCTAATGCAACAGTATTGCAACAATTCCCTGTTGTCTTTATGTCAGGCAATTAGGCTCTATGGGCAAATTTATCCCTGCTGCAGGTTTGTGTTGACTGTCTGCATGCTTTTATTGCAGTATGCTTGGAATTCTCTCATGACTCATGATTTTAAAAAGTGCAGTAAGGAGGTGTTGCAAAGACTGAATTTCAAATGCCATACCCGTGTGTGCTGCGGTCCCTATCAAGCTGCTCGTCGGTCTGTGCGTGAGTGTGGGGAGGGGGAGAAGAAGCCAAATGTGTGTGGGTGGTATATAGAAATGATCATGTGGTCAAACCGGGACATCAAGGCAGGTGTGATGCAGTTTGCCTCGACGGCAATGCCGGCGTAGTGTTATTTTCCTGCACTTTATCTCTAAATGTCTTTATATCTGCTTTTTCTCTCTCTCCCAGGTGCCCTCGGGTGCACTGTGTTCCTGTTGGTCTGGATCAGAAGGCAAGAAGCAGCTGAATTATCTCATGGCGGCACACTGTCAACATTTCCAAATGCATTGAAACGGAAATGAAAAGCGCTCTTGCATTAACCAAAGCGATCAGCACGTGATCAAATTAGACTGCACAAAAAGCTCCTTGATGACGGGCAAAGGCTGTATCACTTCAGTTAAACACCAAATCAAGCCTTCCAATACACAAGCTAACAAATAAGAATCTCTAAATCATATCTGCATGTGCATTTGAGATAAGAGTGTGTATGTATGTACGTATGCAGGGATGGAGTGGTCTTTAGAGCGGATGAGGGAATGGGTGGCAGGTGGCATGCAGTCAGTGCGGGAGTGTGAGTCCAGTGCTCTAGGCACTGCTCTTTGTCTCGCCCTTCTGTTTATTTGGTACTGTTACCGTGTTGGATGCGAACACTCTGCACCTTCGCTCCGTGGTGGTTTCAGCCCCGAGCCGCGTGTCGGGGCAGTTCCTGGTGGAGTTCTCGCATCAGACCTTTCAACCCGAAGAGGCTCGAAACTCCGTCAGATCGGCGGGGTTGGAGGAAGCGGAGTTGGCGAGGAAGAACTCAATGGCTTTGCCTACTGCCAGTCACCTGAGTGCTTTCGTTGCACCAAACCAGGTGACGGCCTGAACCAGCGTCTCTACCATAGCCTGCAGGAGTACGCCAAGCGCTACACCTGGGCCGGCATGGGCCGTGTGCACAAAGGGGTACGTGAACAAGGCCGATATCTGCTCTGCAACCGCCCGTCCATCCAAAAACCTGAGGTCTTCTTCCTGCCAGACCTTCCGTCTGCTCCTTTCTTCTCACGGGAGGCGCAGAAGCATGATGTGGAGCTCCTGGAGAGAAGTTTTCCTGCACTCCTGGCTGAATTTGAGAGCGTGTACCGGCTGCCAACTAGTCGGGCCGGCTCTTCACTTCCACTGGGCTGGAAGGCCAACAGCACACCTCGAGGCCAGTGGTGGACCTTCTATCTGGTGAACCAGGGTACTCCGATGGTGCTGAATGCCAGGCGCTGTCCACGTGCGTGGAGGGTGCTCGGACAGCTCCGTACCTTTATTGCGAATAATGTGTTTGGAAACGCCTGTTTCTCTGTGCTCAGTCCCGGAGCCACCATCACTGAGCATTACGGGCCAACCAACGTACGCCTGCGCTGCCACCTTGGTAAGAGGTTAAAGGATGTGAATATATGTACACTACCAATCAAAGGTTTGGGCATAGCTACTTATTTAATTAAACAATTTTAGAATTAAAGTAAAGTCACCTAAACCAGTGGTTCTCAACCCCGGTCCTCGCGCCCCCCTGCTCTGCATATTTTCCATGTCTCTCTTTGTTAACGCACCTGATTCTGATAATCAGCTCAT
>JAUCMS010000145.1:14774690-14786473 GCA_032357445.1 Enteromius radiatus | reverse complement strand
TCAGGTGCGTTAACAAAGAGAGACATGGAAAATATGCAGAGCAGGGGGGCGCGAGGACCAGGGTTGAGAACCACTGACCTAAACTATTAAATACCTCAAAAGGAGAATGAAAATTCAGAAAATATACAGAATTGTGCTACTGTTCAAAAGTTTCTGATCAATTATTGCTGGAAAAAAATACTATATAAATTCAGAAAGGATGAATTTAAAAAAAATTATGGAAACAACAGTAAAGACATTTATCATATTACAGAAAATGTATAGTCGAAACAAGTTCTTTTGAAGTATCTTGATTTTGTTTTCACAAAAATATTTTGTGATCCCACTCAAACAACTTCATGAGGTGCATTCTGGGATGATTGAAGGAGTTCATATGTATTTTGGATGTCTGGATGCTAAAAATATTTATATTTTCAAGAATGTTTTTAGCTTTGTAAATGTGAATTTCATTTGTTGGCACATTTTATACTTTACATGATCATGAGAAACATCAAACAAGAACAAATGTCTGACTGGTAATGTACGCATTATATGTGAGTGCAGCAATTTATATATATAGCGATCTGTGTGGCTGTTTTAAGGTGTGTAAGCCATTTTTCTCTCTGTGTGTGTGTGTGCAGGATTGAAGGTGCCCTCTGGTTGTGAATTGGTAGTTGGTGGAGAGCCGCAGTGCTGGTCTGAGGGAAGCTGCCTGCTGTTCGATGACTCTTTTCTTCACACTGCTTTCCATGATGGTGAGAAATAATGTGTAGAATAAATATCATAGATTGTTGTGCATATGGCATCTATTCAGTATTAAGGAAAAAACAAAGTGTGCAGTAACTATTTGGTGGATTTTTGATGTCCAAGTAATTTTGGTTGATATATGATATAGTGCACTATTTAAGTTAAGTATTAAATATAAAAGCAATTAAAGACTGTAAACAACATTAAATGGAGTAAACGGCTACATTTGTGTGGGCTGGGATCATTTTGTCAAATAAAAACCAGCTAGTGTAAAGCATAGTTTAAAATTAAGAATTCATAATTGCTCGTTTGTGAGTGTCTGGTAACAATAGAATGCACCTGTCTCCATCCACTTTGCACAGATGGACTGTTACGCAAAGACTACTTGTATTTTTATACAGGCTATTCACACAAGAAGGACTAACAGCTGGTGCAGTTTGCCATTAATGTTCATTAGATATTCAAAAACTTCTTCAAAATGCATATTTGCTGAATGCCAACAGTATATGAAACAAATATTACTGCATAGCTATCAATTATTAGACAGAACTGTTAAACACAAATAGTAAACTAAGAAGCTGGAGAATGGGATCTTCTTTGTATCTACAATTAATCAGTTGTAAGGAGCCCCTATGTAATTAAGAGGCGTTTACATAATATGTATTATTGCATTCAAATGCTACACTAACCAACCCAACACAAACCCTGCTATAAACCCATCTGAACAGCAGCTTTATACCACCACCCTGCCAACCACTCACAAAATGCAGAAAATGTTTTTAGGGGAAAGAAAATGGGTTTTGTGCGCTAATAGTTTTGTGTGTATTTTTTTTTGTTCTTCTGCCTAATTCACACCACATTTCACATGAATTTTTTTTTCTTAAACTTGTTCTAATGCTATTACATTTCTAATATGCCACAGCTATATCACCCTGCAGTCTAAGAATGGTTGCCCACTGAAGCTAAGCAGGGTTGAGCCTGGTCAGTAGTACGTAGATAGGAGACCTATTGGGAAAACTAGGTTACTGCTGGAAGAGGTATTCGTGAGACCAGCAGGAAGTGCTCACCTCGAGGTCTGTCTGTCCTAGTGCCCCAGTATATGGATGGGGACACTTATCAAAAAGCACAATTTTTTGGATGAGACGTTAAACTAAGGTCCTGATTCTCTGAGGTCAATAAAAATCTCAAGGCACTTCCCGTAAAGAGTAGTGGTGTAACCCTGGTGTCCTGGCTAAAATAATCCCCATCCACTGAATTTTCCATAAATTTAGAGTAGCTACATTGCAGTAGGAAATTTATTGGTGTATCATTGTTTGTGAACATGTTTGTATGCAGACTTTACACACAAATTTGTGCAGGCACACACTTACTGAACACAGTGTTAGTATTTACCACTTCCTTCATGATTTCCATATCTGTGTGTTAGGTACTCCAGAAGATGGCCCGAGAGTTGTGTTCATGGTGGACCTGTGGCATCCAAACGTGGCCGCCGCCGAGAGACAGGCACTGGACTACATCTTCACCCCTGGGCGCTGAAAGAGAACCGTGAGGAGAAAATGGTCAACGGTTTCCATTGTATTAGCAGTATGAGATGAGTGCAAAGGGAAAGATGGAGTGTTGAGAACACGAGTCTCTTCCTCTAGTATACGTACCTTTACTCTCACTTTCCCTATTGGCACTGCTTCAGTAGAGACTTCAATGTACCGTCACTATTGTACATTATCAGTGTTTACAGAACTCTTCAAATCTAACCATAGCAAAAACCTGCTGGTGAACCGTGCTTGAGACGAAGCCGTCGCGTTCATGTTGTTCCTACAATTTAGCTGCAGGGTACATTTTAACCCAGTGAGTGTCATAGTATCACTTCACCTAAAGTATTGACAGTCAACCGCACATGGAAATGCACTTTTTGCCAAGCCTGGTGGTCACTGCAGCCAGGTAGGATTGTATAGGAAGCACAGTACATTTGTTTGGTCTGTACATTTTTACTGAGATCAGGCTTACAGTAGCTAAGCTAAACAGTCGTAAATGACATATGCTGCAATGACAGGGTATTTGACATTTACCGCGAAGGAATGTGTGGATATATGGCAGAGATGTTATGCGAAGTGAACTGAAGCACTACCAGCTATTGTGTAAAATGACCTCCATTAAACGCACTAGTGGCAAGTTATTTTACCGCCACAACTAAGTCAGGGTCGGAGCGCTTCGATGGGGAAGTACACGAGCACATCAAATCAGCCTGCTTTCCACTTTACTCTTTCCTACCCTGAATTTTCGAATCAAATCGAAACGCGTTATCAATCGCTTTGTATCTCTGTGAAATTTAAAGAGAGACATGACGCTTATTGTTTTTGGAAAACACAATGTTCTGGCTGTTAATATGTGTTAGGTTCTACCTTATTGTGCTTTGTCGTACTGCTTGTAAGCAGAGCTTTCGTGGTTGTTGCATCGACATTGGTACATTCCTTTTGTAAGACGATGGACAGTTTTGAGACCGTTTCGTGAGAAGTGACATTTTATATCATTGTGAGACTTTTGGAGTTGCAGATCAATTTTATGACAACGTTCCTACTTCTATGTTTCCAAATTGTGTGCCATGGACTCACTTTGCAATGGATGAGTAATTATGTAGATTTAATAAAGAATTAATTTAACCTTTGTGCAGTGCTGAAAATCCTTTACCTTATTTGGTGTTCGTGGTTAAATATGACCGACCCTTTAAAATTGCTCTCATTATGCTTTATTACAAATCTTGGATTTAGACTTTTGCCAACTTGTGTCTTTATATTAGCACAGGTTTTGTATTTCTTTTGGAAGTGATTAATCATTTGAAAAGAAAATTCAATCCAGGATCTGGTGATAATAAAGCATAATGAGAGATTGCAATTTTTTTGTATGCCTGTTATTGTTTCATTGACTATAAATGCAACAAGTCTAACAAGGGTGGGGGGAAAGTCTCTGGTTCAAAATGAGTTAAGTTCAAAAATAGCATTTCACATTGTCTTTTGTATTAATGCAAATTTCGTGTGAGTGTTTATGAAAATGTGGTTATTCTCAGGAAAATACCTGGTATTTTGACAAAACATTAACCCAACGTGCTGGATTGGAGGATTTTGTATGGGGGTGGCAGATAGACGGGTAGTGCAGCAAACGGCAGCCATTATCAGATGCAGCTCTGAAGATTTACATAACTAACCTCTTTTGCTAACACAGGGGGAGAGAGATAAATAGTAGATGAATGAAATGGCAGATGTAATCCACCTACGGTCCATATCTGTTCTCTGGATGGCTTTTTGCAGAGGTTGCAGATCTAATAATATTCAGTTAGTGTTCACAAGTCTTTAATAATACAGAAAATCATTAGAATAGCATTACAAGCATCCTCATAAAGGCCCATGTGAGTTTTCTTATTAATATAAATATTAATGGACTTCTACATAGCCTACATTGGCAGGCTGTCGCATCTTTCTAATGAATAGTGTAAGCAATGAAATACTGTTCTAAAAATTGAATAAGTATTTTCCCAAGCGCTCGGTTTTGTAATAATCTGCTGCCGGGCAATATAGATTTTAGCGCAGTTCTGGAGTAAAATAAAACTTTACGTACCGCACCACACTGCGCTGCTTTTCCGCTGTTTTTAAACACACGCGTTTGACCGTTGCTCTCGTGTCTCACGTGACACGGCGTTCTAAAAACGCGCCATTTAACTTTATGAAATCATTCAACTTTTTGAAATAAAGTAATTTTGAGTGAGTGTGCCAGCATAGAAATTTAGCATCTGCGCAATATAGCATCATTGACGCAAGGGGGCACTAGACAGTCATTTCTCGGTGGACGTGATAATGACGAGTCTGGATGAATGTTTCCACTCATCCTCTGAAGGTGAAGGTTAAGATTTTTAATTGGATGAGCAAGGCCTGTTTCAGTGCAAAAGGGCACATTTTACCGAGAGCAGAAATGTCTGAAAGAGAAAACTGACGGATGTTGGAGGTTGGCAACACATTGGAGCGACATTCTAAAGCAGACAGAGACGCCGCAGGACACATTCCCTAAGCACTACAGCAGACAAGCCCTGTCTGTGCCTCAACACACACACACACACACCTGCACTGCTGAATGCAAAAGATGTGTGAAAGGCAGAAGAAAAGTATTCTAAATAATATTAAATGGAATTTTTGTGTTAGAATATGCTTTTTCTGCAACATTCATTCATCACGAATATTTAGAACAGATTAACTGTTTTACTGTTTATTGTCTGTTTAGATATTTGCAAATTCAAAAGGCAGATATTACCACATTACAAGCCTGTAATTTGCGTCAACATCTGTATTTGCAGGCCTAACAGACTAAAAAAATGCCTATGAACTAAAAGCCCTGAAAAATACTGATTCGAATGATCTGATGTATGTTTAAACTGAAAAAGAAAACTGAAGCAAATTTTCTGAATTTATGCATTTTAAGAAAAAAATCCATTTTAGTTTGAAGGATAGGTCTAATCACAATCTAATGCTTTCCCTTCTAAATTGAGCACTATCCTTTGTCTTAATGTTGTATATGTTTGCATACCTCTTTTGAAGATGGTTTTTAAAAATAAGGCTTGGACTGAGCAAGGCAGAGGTGTAATTTTGGGTCTAAATGTCATGTTTTATGCAGGTTGTCTCAGTTCTGGTTCATAAGGAATAAATGGACCATGGAGTGGCCTGCGGCTGGGATGTCCCGCACATGCGGTGCAATGGGATGCTGTGTTTAATCAAGTGAAAATCTGTGGGCGAGAGAAAAGAACTCCTCAACTTGATGCGTTCTGAAAACTTTATCACCCTGGGGACACAGAACACATTCAAGAAGGTTGAAAACCCTGGGAGGATGGGGAGGTTTTATGAGTTAATGAAAATATGTTTCGTAATTTATGCAATGGTGTTACAAGCACATAAGCCTGGGGAAGCGTAAATGAAAATTTTAAGAACCAAGCACTGAAAAAAACAATATTAATCAACCACTTTTCTGAATACCCAAATACTAATTGAGGTTACAGTCATACTTTATGAATCTTATTCTGGTTCTTGCAATGAGATTTCAATGAGATTTTCCTAGCAAGAGTAGCCTACACGTTGACATGTAGTTGCAAAATATTGACTGGTCATTAGAAGATTTTGAGGGTTCAAAATAAAATCCGAAATACAAATGAAGCTGGCATTATTGTATTATCTTTTACATTTGTTATTATTGATAGTCACTTTTATAAATACAGAGGCCTGTAACAATTAAATATAATCATAATCAAATATATGTTTTTTCATTATTAAAATTGTATTTATTTATAATTTATCTGATAAATGTGTTAAGCTCAGAGTTGCACATTTAAAGGGCATGAAATATTAAATAGGTTTTTCAGTAAACATGCATTTTGTGTATATTTTATCTGACAAATACCTCACAAGTTTACATAGAACATAATTAATTATTAAATGTGTTTCCGTAGCATACACTGTAAACTATTATTTTATTTATATTTTATCTGATAAACCTGTTAGTGTAGAATTGTACATAGCACACAATTATCAAATACAAATTTTCTTTAAACAAGCATTATATTTTTTGTAAGTTTGATTTGACAACCCTGCTATAGCCTACCTCTTGTTTTTAAACAAACATTATAAAGCATTTAATGATATTTTGCATATACATGCTGTACTAGAACAATATTCAGTTTGCTTATAATTTTTAAATGTCCAGTGAAGTTTAAGTGTCCATAGGAGTATACATTGGTCAACATTAATCCCAAATTCTTTATAAAGCAATGAGAGAGATTCCTTCATTGTTTTGGTCTATGCATTTGCATGTTATGTTGTGTCACCCACAGGCATCTGATGATGCACACCATACGTTTTGCGTGTCCTCTCTCTCTTTTTCTCTCTCTCTCTCTGAATCTTTTTTGGTTTATTTCCTAGCCCATCTCCCCTTACCTACGCGTCCTACCAGAATAGCGCTTATACCGCCTTACGGAGCAATCAGGTGGCACCAACTCCAAGAGGAGAAGATCTCGACAGCATCATTTCAAGCCCAACATGCCATCGAGGAGGTGTCGATTTACTCTCAGCGCTATACACCGGGCTATTATATTCAAATGATAATAATGTGACACCTCAGAGGTCAGCCTTTACCTTCAAGGGCATTTTACTAGGCTGAGGATGAGTTTCACGCTCCCCAAAAGCGAATCGACGACCTCCTTACTGAGATCCTCCGCACCGGCCAGGAGCGATCATCCCGGAGCCCGGCGGATACACCATCAGCGCTCCGCGGCGGTGGCGGCGGCATCTGGAGCGGAGACGGCGGATTGCGATGCGAGCTCGCGGAGACCCCTTTGTCACCCCTCACTGGTCGGTACCCGGAATAGCGCAGAGAAGAGCCACCCACAACACTCCCACTCCCATGGACACGCTCTTTCCACGGCTCACAGTCAGGAGGACCTGTCGGAGCTTCCAGATGGAAGAGAACGCAAGACAGCCAGACGACACCACCACCATCATCATCACCATCATCACCACAATCGTCACCATCACCATCACCGCCACCGGTCCACTCGGGACGACCTGCCTCAGGAGCCCCGACCCAAGCACTCTCACGCCGCTCGCATGCCCACCAGAACTCAGTCTTTCTCCGAGTCCAGGGACGAAACGACTCTGTTTTTTGAGTCACCTCAACTGGCCCGACCGGAGTCTTCATCGAGCAGAGAGGCGTGTCCAGCTTCTACCGCCTCATCCTCGCCGGTACCCGCTTCCTCCAGTCGCTCCTCCCGCAGATCGGGGAGGTCCAGCGCAGCATCTTCTGAAGCGGACTTCAACCTGCGGCCGTTCCTCAGCTCAGTGTTTGGGCAGGTAAGGCCTGAACAGACGCTGGAAATACGAGTTTTATAATGGGTCTCAATAGCTGTAAAACACGTCAGAAATTTTATGCTGCAACTATAGACAGTCGTGACTTTAGGAAAGCTTAAACGTCATAGGTAAAGTTAGAAACGCGTGCACTCATCAAGTTTGAACATTGTGCTAATGACAAAATGTTTCGTTTAAATATGCTATACTCGTTTCTAAAGAGGGAAAGCTTGATAGAGAGTTGCCTTCTACTAAAGTCAAAGTTATAGCAGAGGGAGGAATAGGTTTGAGGTAAATGTGGTATTATATATACCATGAGAACAGTTGAGTTTATTAAAAAAGCTTTTTATAGGCTATATTTTGTCCAGCAAAGTCTAAACATTATCAGACCCACAATTAGTTCAAAAAAAGGTTCTAGTTGAATTCGAAGTAGTGTCTAGAAAACTGATAATTCCATATAATCATATAAATCAAGAGGGAATATGTATCATTTCGAACATTTATCAAATATATTTACAAATGTATCATATATCTTTTCAAATATTTATAATTTTTTTTTAGCTGGTGCTGTTACTGAACTTCCATACTGTAACAAGTTTTGTGATATGAAAGAATTCAAATGTGTCATTTCTTCTTAATTTTTATCAGGCTCTATGTTTACGTTCAGTTATTTCACTTCAATAGGAACGAAAAAGCCTATTCATTGCCAATAAAGTGAAATGACTGAACATAAACACACACAGGAGCCTTATGAAAATGCTCATTTTATAAGAAAATTTTAGACAACATTTAAAGGCTTTTGCAGGTTTTATATGCTGTGCATGTCTGAATATGCCTTGTTCCATCAGTATAGTATGCAAAAAACTGTACGCTGAAAGATACTGTGTCCAAACAAAACAGCATAAGGAAAATAATTCCAGAATGATCAACTAGATCAGGGCTGTCCTGCAGGACACCGGCTCGTTTGGACAGCCATGAACTAGTTCCATCAAGATTCTGTGTGCATTCACTCAACACTTAACTATTCCACAAGGCACGAGAGACGAGTTGTGCTGCTGAGCCTGGTAGGTCACATAACAGTAATAAAATGGTGGATGTTGTATGTCTGCATTTCAAGCATGCTACCCATAGAATATACTTTTTTAATGGTCGTGGATACAGTATACAATTTCATGCACAGCTATAGCATTTCTCAGTTTTTTTATCCCCCACAAAATTCAAAAGCAAGGCTGACTTAGCAATATTGCATATTATCAGAGATGGGCCAGAAATGAATGGGAAACCAAAATCATAACTCCCAATATGCCATCTAGTCCTTTATTAAGATGCAGTGTCTATGCGAAATTTTGCAGTCTACGTGGGGAAAAAAACGCAAGAGGAGGAAGCACTGTTCAAAACCGTTCTAAACAAATATGATGGTCCCTTGTCTGTTATCCATAATATGTATAAAGCACAGCTCACACACGTCACTTTCAAACCAAACAGCTTTCAGTTGATCATTGTGATGTATTTTTAGGATAATCTTGAAGCTGTAGCAAAATCTTTATGGAGAACTTTTTCACAAAATGTGTGGTGCAATGTGGATTTGAAAATCAGAATCATTTCTATTACAATTGTAGTTTGTCCATAAAAAAATTGGCAAACCAAAAAAAAAGCTGAAAGATGCTATTTTGTTAAACATAATTAATGATGCCATTGTTCTACGATATTACTGATTTGACATGTTAATTAAACATAATTGAGTCAAATTATTGTTTTTTATAATTGTTTTGTAGTAAAATTATTTAATTCTTTCCCCTTTCAAATCTGAAAAGAACTGGTCGTGAGAATAAAAAAAAAAAAAAAAAAAAAAAAAAAAATATATATATATATATATATAAATAAATTGGCCACCAATTAACTATGACCCGATGAAACCAAAGAGACCATATCTCACACACAATAGTTTGTCATTTCATACGCAACAGTTTCTCTGTACCATGTATCTGAATTGACAGAGATGTTTTCTAATGAATTAATTTATGATAAGGAATATGACCAAAATGAATATTAATGTATATTCACAATCTGTCCCAGAGTTTCATTTCTTATCGAATGCTTTCTGACAGTAAACAGCTGTGAGCTGACACTGATTAAATGTGCTCCTCGGAGGATTGGATGTCTAGAACGTTGTGGAAGCTTGCCTTCGGTACATGTATCACAGAACTTTGAAAATCAATTGCATTAATAATAAAGGAGTCTTGGCTGGAAGGATGAGCTCTGGGCGGGAGGGTGCTCTTTTGTTGCTTTAGACATTGAAAGGCTTGAATAGATAAAGAATACAATGTCTGTTTGTGAAATGCAAATCTTTTTTGGCATTTCCGATTCTGTGAGGTTCTGTGTATAAATGATTAAAAGCTGTCTGATGGCACCGCCACAATGACTTTGATGCTGCGCTGCGGTTCGAAAACAACACACACATTCATTTGCAGCTACGCTAATGTGTGTCGTACTATTATTGCTACACAGGAAGCTTTTAAAGCTGACATATCGCAATATTTTGGAATCTAAGTTAAAAAATAAACCCCTTATTGAGGGTAAAATGAAATGGAGGGTTAGTCGTAAACATAAACCAGATAAGGTCCATTAATTATGCTTCAAGGTTAGAGCCATTCTCAATGTACAAATAGTAAAAAGCACCACTTGTTAGACTAAACAGTAAAATGAACTGGCGGGCTAGTTAGAAAACATGGGCAAATGAAACCAATTAATAAAATCGCCTTCAAGGTCAGAGCGTTTCTCACTGTGGCCCTCCATCTGTCATTGTTTATACTGTGATGGTCCATTTACATTTGCCTCAGCTTTTTTTTTTCTCCTCGAAGCCCTTTAATACAGTAATTTTACAGGGTTTTATAATCTAATTCGCTACCTAGTTAACTTAAAGTCACCATTATTGCCTATGCTGGATCATTCAAGTCTAAAATGTTGGAGTATTTAATTGGCATTCATTGAGGAATCTCACATTACTGGGAGAAACCTTCTGTTTGCAAGTATGTTGTTTAGGCTGTCAGCCTCAGACGCTGTATGAATCAGTGAGGCTGGCTTACAGTCTCTTGCTGGGTGTGTGTGTAAACACAATTTACCAGAAATGCAGCGTAATAGGCTTCGAGATCACAGGGGTGACACATTCCCTATATCGGTCTGTCTAAATTCCCAACACTTGACTTGACTAGGTGTTGAAATAAGACTGACAAAAATGTCCTTGGATGACAATGCGACTCTTTCCCTCCATAAATCTTGTAGATGGTAAACCAGATATGGTCTCCACTTGTCTTTGGTGCTATTTTTAATCTCACTCCTCTTTGTGTATCTGTGCCATTCCTCTGATATTTTTTTGTGTTTACTGTCAAACGCGCCCCTCCTACTTTGCTCTCACTGATGTGTTTTTGAGGTTACAATGACCTTGCCATGCTCTTCTAGGAGATCAAAAACCAGATACTTGAGAGTGAGAGTGTGAAGATGAAAAGAGGGAAATTGAATGGATATAGTGTCAATATTGTAGCCGGCGTGTGTGTTTGATGAATGTGCAACAGATTATCTTTGCTTTTGCACAGTTTTTGCAGGCTATTTTGGTTTATATAATATAAATAATTCTGTGATTCACTAGCCAGCTATCCAGATTGTTTCCTTGTCTACAGCTGAGCCCGATATGGCGCCAGAAATCTTGGTAAAACTTAAGTATAGGGACCAAATCTCACTTTTTTGCTTATTAGCATGTGTAATATTAACATTTTGGAAATATGGAAGAAGTTCTTAATGCAAGCTTGCAGATGATTGTAAGAAAGGGTTTAAGTGGGATAAATGATTAGACCAGCACACCTAACGTAATTCCACAGTTTTTCAATATTTGAATAAGAACAAAAAAATTAAACATGATTTTTCATGTCAACTTGATCAGTTTTGAATATGTGAGTAGAGCTCTTTAGGTTCACCTATAGTGTATACTGTAGATCGTACATCATTAGTTCACTTAGAGGGATAAATTAGCTCATTCTTCTAGTCAAGAAGTGTTTATAGGTTAATTAAATGCCTTCATCTCTTTACACTTTCACAGGTCTGTCTCACACTGTATGGAGCTAGATTTATGACAAAACTATTTGAATTTGAATTATTTACATTTGAATTATTTACAAGTGTTATTTAACA
>JAUCMS010000145.1:14753005-14774565 GCA_032357445.1 Enteromius radiatus | reverse complement strand
TGTTAAATAACACTTGTAAATAATTCAAATGTAAATAATTCAAATTCAAATAGTTTTGTCATAAATCTAGCTCCATAACACTGTTCTTCTTTCCTGTGTCTTATTTTAGAGCATATCTTCTCTAAAACAGTGTTTCCCAATCTTTTTGTCTTTGTCAGTCCCATCTGTAAGGCTAAATTCTTTTCATAACAAATGATATAGTTGATATTGTTTTGCAAAAGAAAAGAAAAAGAATGTCATCTAAAAAAACATGTTTTCATTAAAAAAACAAACAAACAAAAACCTTTAGTTCATATCATAGTTCACCCAAAAATGAACATTTGCTAAAACTACTCACTCTGGGGCCATTCAATATTTAGATGAGTTTGTTTCTATATCAGAATAGATTTAAAGAATTGCAGCAAGTGCTGGATCACTTGTGGATTATTGTAATGTATTTTTATGAGCAATTTGGACTAAATGTGTTCAAATCAGTTCTAGTACTAATCTCGATCTTTGATGGCAAGAGAGTAGCTTTTTAGCAATTCAACTATTCTTTAGAAAAGTAACAAAGCAAAACATAGTTATTTTAATCAGTTATTTTTTCCTCAATTTTATATGTTTAACAGAGTGAAATCAATATATTCCCAACAAATACCCCCTAGAAACTACTTAAGGGCCCCCTGCTTGGAAATCAGTGCTTTAAAATAATCCTCTTTCCTGTTACAATAAAGCACAGTATTATGACCTTAGGAACTGCTTTTACTGTTGAATTTTTTGCCTATGCATATTTTTGTTTGTGTACAGGTGGAAACAGGTGTACATACAAGGATTATGAAAGATATTGCGTGATAATGCGCATTGCGTTGCAGTGGGTGTGTGTCTGAGTGCCTGGTGATCTTATGACTGTGTCTGCTGACAGGATGAGAGGTGACAGCTAAAAGTAGGTTGCACACTAAAGTTCACAGCATGCTTGAAAAAGGGGATGGAGGGATAAATAAAACCAACATATCAGCGGAGAAGAGGCAGAGAAGGGCTTCTGCCCCTGAATTGGCCCCTGTTTCTCGGGATGAATCATCTCATGGAGAAAAGTGAGGGGAAAATAGAGATGGAAGACGACAGATAAAAAGATTCACATGTGTGCGAAAGAGAAAGGGAAGGAACAAAACAAGAGCCAGAAAATAACATTTATCTGTGTGTCACAGATAACCGAGCAGCATAAACAGAAGCATCATTAATTGGCTTCTATTTACTCTGTAAGCTTTGATGTCATAGTCATGGCTTGCATATAACATTTCTGAAAGGTTTATGAATAAAGGACAAGGACTGTTGCACAATAGCAACCTGCAATAATGCAGCTTGTGTACTCAGATACTTTGAATGAATGATTGCCATATTTATGTACCATATTTAGTTAAACTAGTTCTTAACTGGTTGCGACTGAAATATGAGCTGTGGGTCTGATACACTGAAAAAGAGAGATTTTTCAAAGTTATAAATAAAACAAGGATTATTGAAGTACATTTTAAAGAAAACATTTAAGTCTTTCTACTTAAAAAATGCTAATAATTACAAAGAAATTAATCCACGTCCAAGTAGAAAGAATGAATTTTCTTGAAAAGGAACAAATTACTCCAATATACTCCAATAATCTTGGTTATTCACGAAGAGAATGACAACCTGTGTTTTAACAGTCAACACAGCTATTCAGGATAAAAGAAGATACAAACCATATTTAAAACAGGTTGACTTTTAGCAAGAATACGAATGAGTTTGCTGTCCATTTGAATGGTTAATTATTGCCAAGAAAGAAATTAAGTCAGTTTCACCAATATTTTGTACCAATATTTACCCTTTTACCAATAAATTGCACCATTTGGTAAATTCAAGTCATGCTCGAAAGATATTTGAGCTGAACACACATGAACATGAACACTTGGGGGACTGTCAGTGATAAAACATTTTGGACACAATGTAGCTGTATCTGTATTAATGATGCATTTGTTGAAATTAAGTATTATTATTTTACTTTTTATTATACATTACAGTAATATTTTATTATTATAATCATTCAGTTACCAAAAAGTAAAAACACACCTGATCAACACGTTCTCACTCCAAACACGTCACGTGTTGGTGTTTGCTCAGGACCCTCTGGCGTCACTCTTTTGGTATCCTTTAGCGTCATTTTTCGACATGCATGGGCATTCGTTGCTTTAAATATAAAACCCTTGGTGTCAACATGATGTGAAAGGTACTGCGAATTTAAATGAAATTATATATTGGGTAATAATATTGCCATTATTTCGTATAGTCAAAACAGTTTATTTATATTACACATTTTGTGTATGTGCAACATGAGCAACAGAGGACCTTATGAAACATAATGCTAAAGGGACCCTGACCAAGCGTCAATATATGAGTTGGGATTGAAAGCGTGTTGACCTATTGCAATTCTTTATTCCTTATTTGTTATGTTAAAATAGTTACCATAGTTGTTAAATTTAGGGATGTAGAATATGATCATGCAGAGTATGTGCTATATAAGTACAAATAAAGAGAATTTGTCACTATATTTAAGTGTTTCTATATTGTCATATTTTATTAATGCGTTTATTATTGTGTAATCAAAAATGAACTGGCTAAAAATCGGTTCCACTTCTCAGTAGTGAGTTTGAGTTCCAATTTTACGGTACTTTCCAGAACCACATCTTCTCTTCTGTGATTTCCTCTATGTGCTCCTTTCTAAATACACGCAGTAAAGATCTGCAGCTGAGAGCATGACGCTTAGAGGCAGCTGTGGCCTAGTGGATAGAGACCTGTAATCAGAAAGTTGCGGGTTCAAGTCCCAGGTCCGGCAGGGATTGTAGGTGGTGGGAGTGAAAATCCAGCGCTCTCTCCACCTTCAATACCATGACTGAGGTGAGACCCTTGAGCGATCCCTCAACTGCCCACTGCTCCGGGTGTGTTTTCACAGTGTGTTTGTGTGTGTGTGCAAAGCACCAATTCCTTTGTATGGAGGAGTATGGGAAACCATACCTGACCATGTGTCATGTCCTTTCCTTACTTTCCTTAGAAACCATCTACAAACTGAATTTTGCTATGTTAAGGACTTTTTTTAAAAGGGAAAAGAAAAGTAAGAAAATCACAGATAAGGTACTTCAAAAAATAAATAAATATATAAAACAATGAATGCTGTCTATGCAGAACTGAAACAAAGTGCACAAACTGAAGTTACGTGTGTGTGGTATTTTTAGCTGTCTGTATAAATGATTGTTTGGATTAGAAACCAGGCCTCCAGCTGTGAGAATGGTAATATGCATGTCTGAACGAGACCCACTCTCCTCCCATCTCCTCTAAACACACACACACAGACACAGACAGCTTTCCATTTACACCCTCCTCTATCCTTTTTGCAGAGCTTTAGCTTTTTATTATTATATCATATTATAATTTATTTATTTTAAACCACTGCCTTGATCTGTGCATATAAGATTAATAAAATGAATTCAACACTGAATAGAAAGAGCCCTTCGTTACCCTATTTCTACACTTACAGAAGAAACATTTTTAGCAGATAGCTCAAAAATTCTCTGTTTCATGGTGTTTTCTCCCCATGTGTTTGAGATCCAAGCCCCATTTTCTTGTGCCCCATTTTTCGGTTGCTACAGTTCAGTAAGTGACCTAGTTTTAGCTTTAATTATCAGTAAAGACCATCACATCACATTTTTATACTATCTGGGTACACAGCCTTTGTATGAAATCAGGCTTTCAGAGAAATCTTTGAATAATCTCTATGAATAAGGCTCTATGAATAACTGAACACACAATGATTGTGGAAGCCTGGAAATTTCATTTTGCTCGGAAAACAAAGGACGGGAGTGAATTTGCATTTTGAAAGGTGTCCCAGTTATTCTCATTTGCATATGTCTTGGTTTTTGTCAGTTTCCTGATGTAATGGTTCTTAGTGCTGCACAATATTAATAATCAAAATGCTGCTTGTAGAACTGATATTAGTGATTCTATCTATCTATCTATCCTAACCTAGGGTCTTTGCACACACAGACTCGGAAATATTTGAACGTTAAAAAATAACTACAGCCTCATGGTGTTTCAATCACTGCCTCCAAAATGTTAATTCGTCATAAAACAATTCAGATCAAGTTTGATTTTCTGTGTTTTCACATGTATTTATTTAATTTAATTTATAAATAGCTAAAAATAAAACGAGTAGTCCACTCAGCAGACATTAATGGTAACATGTAAATTAACCGGTTTAATGGAAGTCAAAATATTATTTAATGAATCAACCAAAATGATTTATTTATATTGGTTACATCAAATATCTCTTCAAGGTGGCAATTGCAGGTTATCACTTTTTACAGTTTAATAAACATCTAAATCCGACTCGAAAAATCCCAATGTAGACCATAACTTCAATACTTTATATATAATCCATGTTACATATTGATATTTCTCTAGTGAATTCAAGTCGATATAGTTTGTCATGAGCTGTTTTTTGAGAAAGCGCTTTTCTGACTTATTTTTCCCAAAAAATAACACTGAGTGCATTAGCTGAATGATCTTGTTTCCCAATGCTGTTAAACCAGATGATGTCTTTTCTATGTCTTTGGTGTTTTTATTGTCTCTCTCTCTCTGTATCTATCTCACTCTCGCTTTCCCTTCCTCTCTGTTTATAGTCGCTGTGAGAGTGTATAGATCTGAAGAGCCAGTCTACACAATGTGTTCAGTAAACTGTTATGATGAATGAATGGAAAACGTTGCCTGGATTGCTTATTTTTATTAATGGGAATGCTTTCTTTCTCTATCTGTCTTTCTCACACATACAAATTCACACATAATAGACATGCAGGCCTTTCTCTGTGACATTCACAACACATATATGAATAACATAAGCAATGCTTTGTGAGTTCATGCGTTTGTGTTATGGTTAAAAGCAATGTTGGTTTACATATACAGATCTAGCTTAAGGTTTTGTGTATAAGACTAAACTTTGACACCCAGTTCAGAGAAAAGTGTAAAAAATGCGAATTAGATGTTATATTGCGTATTAATTGTGATTTGTGGGTTTATATGAACATGTTCCTCTTAAAAGTTTCTAGGAACCTCATTAAGTGTTTCTGTCAGTGAGGCTGTTATAAGCTTGTGATCTAACACATCAGGAGCTATCCTCTGTTATTTACCCTCAGGAGTGAATAAGAGTGAACACAACACAAAGTATCTGTCATCTTTATAGAGCATGTTTAAGAGCCTGGAAAAGTGTTGCAAAGGTGTAGAAGTGTACAGAAGTTTTTATACAGAGAGAAAGACAAAGGAACGAGGGACATTTTTGGGGCAATAGCCTTGTGATATATTTTTGAGCTATACAGAGACATGGCTTTCTGGGACATGGAATCAAAGCATATTGTATCTAAAATTAAATGACCAGAAAACCAGGTTCTCTCAATAAAACATACATACATAAAACACATATAAATACGTTTTTAATCCTTTACTAATATAATGTATTTTGGGGTAATATCACACACACGCACACACACACACATATGTATATATATATATATATATATGGGGTTTTTTTTGGTCATAGAAATTAATATTAAATATTAATACTTAATATTCTTTTTTTTTATCAATGATCAATAAAATCGCTTTAAAGTGACAGTAAGTATTTTATAGTATTTTAGTAGTTACAAAAGATGCTAAAAAGGCTATTCTTATGAACTTTCAATTTATCAGAGAATCCTAAAACAAATTATATCACAGTTTTTAAAAAAGAAAATGAAGCAGAACAACTGTTTTAAACATGCATAAAGATTACAAATAGTTATTGAACAGCAAATCAGGAATAATTTCTGAAAAATCATGTGACACTGAAGAATGGAGTAATACCAGCTAAAAACTTTGCCACCACAGAATAGAAAATAGCTACTTTTAATCTACTATAATATTGTGATTTATTACTACAATTAAAAATAATAATAAGAAAAATAGTTACAATTAAAAATCTTTGTTAGAGAACTTTTTTTTTATTTATTTTTTATTAAATTGCCCACATGTAATATACCACATGCATATATATTTAAAAAAAATTGTATATAATTAACAAATAACCATTTTACTGTTGTTTTATTTCAGGTTTAAATAAATCAGAATAAAATAAATACAATTTAAATAAAATTATTTAAGGTTTTTATTCATTTATTGCATTTTTTGCCATTTTTATTGTTCAACTATTCATAATAACATAGGTTGAAGAATACTAAGGGCTCAAAAACCTCAAAGTTAATGTAGTAGAGGGAGAGAAATGGGGTCCCACTTGACTCATAACTGTAAATATGCATCTATGTGCCATGCATATACCAAACAAATGAATAAATGCTCCAACTGTAATTTAGACTCAACAAATCAGACCTACTGCGTCAAGCATGTAGTGAATGATGCTTCACTGTAAATAAAGTCCACAGAAGACTTGCCTCTGTGTGGCTTTGCCCCGGGAATGTTTGATGCAACTTACATAAGCAATTTAGCTTTTCTTATTCTGCATGCAGTTGTGTAGGCGTATGTATTTACGTAGCATAAATTGCTGCTCCTTTGTTTTGGTCTACAATTTAGGTCGCATGTTTTTGCGTGTGTGCGCTTGAATGTCATGGTCTTACGTCAGTAAAGCCTGCATGTTTATACTCCTTTATTCCCCCTGTGGTAAATGCTACAGCTTCTGTTCTCCATCGCCTTTAAAGGTTGTCACTGTAAAGTGAAGACAGATTTTTTTCTCTGTCACACTTGCTGGGATTTGTTCACTTAGCTGTGACGCTGGAGAAATGCCATTGCCACGTGACCAGGACCACCTTACCTTTTTGTAACGCGCTATTGCTCTTTATTACCGCTATAAAACGAGTCCTAAATACACGTTGAGTGACTACAAGCGTAATACAATGGCCACTGTGACTGTTAAAGGCTTTCTGGTAATGGATCCATCTCCAGAAGAACTTCATTTCTTGGATGGCCTGTATTTTATTGTGAGGAACAAAGATTTCCGGGTGTTACGTCTTTAAAATTCAACATTCGCTGGTGTTGTTTTGATTATTTCTTCCTCTTTTTTTTTCTTTTTGTTACAGAATCGAGAGTTGAGACCTGAGGAGATTGATGGTAAGTTTTTCAAATTAAAATTTTGTTATATATTAACTTCTTGAAACCTGTCTAAGCCAAAACATTCCTTGATTGTTTCATTAGACCTTTCGTTATTACCGTGTGTTAACATGCCGTTCGTGTGTTTGGTTTGTCTTGACGAGCGAAGAGTTACGAGAAGCATTTAAGGAGTTTGATAAAGATAAAGATGGCTTCATCAGCTGTAAAGACTTGGGGAACTGCATGAGAACTATGGGTTACATGCCCACCGAGATGGAACTAATAGAACTGAGCCAACAGATCAACATGAACTGTAAGCTTCTGTGCGCGTACAGCCTTTATCTTATCGGCCACGTCTTTTCATTACGAAATACTGACATTGGCTTGTTTTTCATAGTAGGTGGCCATGTGGATTTCGAGGACTTTGTTGGGTTGATGGGACCTAAACTCCTAGCGGAGACAGCAGACATGATCGGCATTAAAGAGCTGAGAAACGCCTTCAAAGAGGTGAGAGGAGAGTTTAAAAGATTAGAATATGAAATTAGAATATTAAATATATATTATGTATTCCAGTTTGACACAAATGGAGATGGTGAAATAAGCACAGGAGAGCTAAGGGAAGCTATGAGGAAGCTGCTGGGACAACAGGTTAGTGCTCTGGGTTGAGTGATATTATTATTTACTAAATGCATGTTATTGATCTTACTCCATGTGTGTGCTTTTTTTACATTTTAATCTCATGATGTTTAATCAAAGTGTTATAACTTTGATGACAGCCCTTTCTCTGGTGATGTGTGCAGGACTTCTCCAATCATTTTGTCTGCTTAAACATTGCTTATTTTTAACAGTCGATTGAAAGCTAACATTATGCTCTGCCTAATGCAATCCAATCAACAACTTATGAATAAAACAAAGACACCACCCTACATCATTTTTTGATAATTAGTTTTACTCGGATGTGTGACACAATACAGAAGAAGCCTGTTTCACTGAAGGGATAGTTCAACCAAAAATGAAACAAATAAAGTTTACTCATTGTAAAGTCACTGTTGCAGTCTTCTATTGGGGATAAAAAGAAATTAGAAAAACTGTTTTATTTGTCACAGAAAAGTAGCATTTAAGTGAATATGTAAATGTGCTTTATAACAAAACAAACAAAACAAAAAGCATCTGATCATATGGATACATTTGAGGCAGCTGTGTAATTCAGCATTGCAGTCAATTCATGTCACGTTTATTAGACTTTACATTTTATACAGTAGGTTGATTTAAAGGGTTAGTTCACCCAAAATTAAAATTCAGTCATTAATTAGTCACCCTCATGTCGTTTCAAACCCATAAGACCTTCATTTATCTTCGGAACACAAATGAAGATATTTTTGATACTGGAGAGCTATATGTGACCCTCCAAAGACAGCAATACAACTGAAATGATCCCAGATCCAGAAACATAGGAAATACATCGATGTATTGCATCAGAAAACAGGATGTGACAACAGTGGCTCAACTACAGTTTTGTGAAGCTAGGAGAATACATTGGTTGTATTGCTGTCTATGGAGGGACAGATGGCTTCTGACAGATGACAGAATTTTCATTTTGACATCACACCAGTTCATTGTTTTATTTAGCTTGAAGTAAGGCCTTTATTCACCTTATGTTTTCCCAAACCTGTCATGCTGTTACTAAGGAGAATTCTGATGAATCTGCATTCAACACAGATGCTTTTTTAAAAGAAAACAAGCAGTTAGAAACAAATACAGAGTGCCAGTGGGTCAGGTCAACAAATAGATATATAGTTAGAATAGATAGCGCTAGAGTTAGAGGGTCAAATAAAGATGAATGAGAAGTTTAGGCATTTTTTCTATACACTCGTATTTTCCATATTCCATATACACTCCTAATAAACATTCCTCATTAGCATTGATGGCTCCATGACCAAACCGAAAATAAGAGCACCATTAAAATGATCCATTTGATTATTACAAATGTACTGAAGTGTTACGCTAAATTTGTTTGAGGAAAAAAACAGAATCAGTCGTTTGAATTTCAAAACCAAATCAACTTGAAAGGTACAGGCTCATGACCAATTTGTATGTACTCGTATGAGGTGTCAAATTCATGCTAATGCTTATGACTTCACTCATGATTTGTCTAAACCCCAGTGATGGGTGGATTTAGGGGCGGGGTTAGGTGTAAGTCATTCGTACAAATACATACAAAATGGCAACTCATAAAATACGTATGATTTACCAAAAATCGGTAAAAAGTGAAGACATACGAATTTATACGAATTAGCCACCCCGTAAAATATGTACAAACTGGCGTGAGACTGGACTGGCTCATTAGAATGATTCTTTCATATACAGTAAAACATTTTGGGGTTCAGAATTGACATTTTTTGGTCAACAGACACCTGATTGTTAACATCACATTGCCGGTTTTGTTAGGTTGGTCATCGAGACCTGGAGGACATACTGAGAGACATCGACTTAAATGGAGATGGCCGTGTAGATTTTGAAGGTATAAACAGCACTACATAATAATAATAATAAAAAAGCAAAAGCAGGATACAGATGCACAGCAGTTTTCAGTTAAAGTGTGTATTTTTCTGTCTGCCCCTTTTAGAGTTTGTGCGAATGGTGTCCCGCTGAGAGGGCAGCATTCATATGGTTTCTCCAACAGAAGAAAGTGAGATGCTGTACTGCTTCCTGCTGGTCAAAGCGGACAGACTTTTAGACTACTGCAAGAAAAGCCTTGCTGAGCCAGTGCATGGTATAAAAACTGAAAACAGGACTTTATGGAGGAAAAACACACACACAAACAAAAAAGTATACACTTATACTGTAGCCAAGAGTCTCTGCACTTTTAATCAGGCAAGACCAAACAATATTTTTTACATGTGCATTTGAAGGAGAGTACCATGCTTAATTATGGCAATATTACATTAAGTGTTGTCCCTGTTGACCCGTATATATGTGTCTCTTTGTAATAAGGTAGGTGAAGAATATTATGTCTACAAAGGTTTCTTTTGTTTGCATTAATGTAACGGCGTAAATGCATTGACTTCCAGTTAATGTTATATAAGTCAAGCTCAGCTACCTAACATTTGTTTGTCTTTGTCAAACAATTTGCCTGTTTCTGTTCTTAACTCACAGTGCATGCCTTTAAAACAAATATAAACCACTGTGCAAGATTCAACTAAAACTGAACCAAATTTTATTTCTGGGTTAAGTTTAGCCTCTATAGTTTTAAAGAGTGGTTTCTAACTTAAGAAATGTTTGATTCACTATTTTTAGTTATCATGACACACTTGTCAGGAAACTAATTTCAAGAGCACAGAGTGTCACTCTGCAGTACACAGGCTTGTATCTGAAATGCACAGTATCCAGATATTACAAAACATCCAAAACCCGAACAGTATTAAGCTTAAGAAACAGATGTATTTATTTTAATTGATTCTCTTCTTCATGTCTGTTTGTGTGACCAGTGTCAGAGACATCTGAAGTTTTAATTGTTATCTGACCAGATTGTTGCATGCCAAAAAGACCTTCATATGTAATATAGTGGTTTTAATACATTTAAGAAAGAAAGAAAATAAAACCGTGTCTAGTAATAGCATTTATTTTTCATCAGCACGTTTGTGTAAGCTTCATTACTCTATTAGTTCCTTCATTGGTTCAGGTTTGCTAACACTTCCCCTAAAGAAATGCTATTTGTATACATAGGAAGCAGTCATTTCTACTGGTATCTGTTCTGCTGTTCTCCAAATCATTCAGCAGCCGAGCATCACTTTCCCAGCGGCTGGAACAGACTGTTCGGGTTGTCATGGCAACGAGATTTTTCCTCCGGACCAAAACGGGACAGAATTTTCCTGCTCTTCATTGCGAATGCAGAGAGAGACACCGAAAACTAACGCCACCTTGTGGTCAAAACAGACTGACATCATCATGGCGTTTATATTGAAGCTTATCCATTTAAGTCGTAACCATAAACTGTTCTTATTTTTACTTTATTTTATTATAAAACAAAAATTATAATTGCGCCGTATTTAATATTAATCAACAAAAATGAGCAGGGATGTCGTATCAGGGGCTACTTAGTCTATGCCCGCAAAAATCAGCTTACTAGATATAGGCTCACTAAAAGAAGCCTATTTTTTGTGTTTTTGAAGAAATAAAAAAAGAAATTAATTGCTAAATAATTCACTTAAATTGAATAAGCTTAAATAAAACAAACACTCCACAAGACATACGTGGAACCTCCTGAATATGAATGTATTTCCAATAATATCATTATTAGTAAATAAAATAAAGTTATTTTTACATTCAGCGTGTACATAATTAACGTTATATGGTAAAATAGTTTATAAGATACTTCCTATTTTATAATAATATACTATAAATGATCATTATATAAGTAATAATCAATAGTTATAAGTAAGAAAATATGAGCAAGATAACATTATGTTTCTCTTTTTTTTACTATTGGTCATTATTTAAAATAAAACCTTTTTACCTGTTATCACCCAAATCCCGCCCACCTTTCGCTGAATACCAATAAACTGACGCCAGCTAATTTATGCGAGGAAGTGAGTGAAAGTTGATACACTTGATTCGCTGGTTCTGGACACTTCCACCGATCGTGATTGGTCAGAGCTCGCCGGACTTGACAAATCGATTCATTTAACAAGCAAATCAACAAGCAGAACCAGATATTTGGCTTTGCGTGATTGGCTAATCTTCGTAAAGTCCCGCCCTCTCCGCAACCTGACGATCAGGTTAGTCTGTCGCCCCTACTGTTCCATCCCTTCAACCTGCGCTGCTGACTGCACACATACCCACAGTACTGACGCGGCCCTCCCGGTCAGAAAGGGCTGTGATTTCAGGCGCAGAACACCTGTATTGAGCAGTATACAAGCGCAGAATAACCACGCTGTGATTGTCTGTTAAACGAGAGCGATCACACGCCGCACATAGGGGTGCAGATGTAAGGGAATATACCTGCAGACTACAGCTGCCACACTGATGACAGAGCAAGAGGGAAGTCAGTTAGCCAGCTAACCAGCCAGAGCTAAACTCGACTATCAGGCAGGTAAATGTACGGCGATCTGGACGGTTCAGCAACAACGTGCAACTCAAGCATCTGAACGGAGCCGGCCGTCCACTACAGAGAGTATTTCGCAGACCGCACAGTAAGAGTAACATGAATATTGGCTTATATTGCTTTGGGCTATTCACACATGAAATTGTTAACCTAGAGGGCCATTCTACACTCTAGGTTATCATTTTAAATTTGTCACACTGTTTTCTTCACCTTTGGTTAGTTTCCTGGGTATTTGGGTATTCAGATTCCACACTATACTTTTGTATATCCTGGGTTAACCTTCTTATTTGCATATGCATGATGTCTGTAACACCGATTGGACGAGCACGGCTCGAGTCCCGCGCGCCCTATTTTAATAACTGTCTGTTTCTGTGTCAGTTTCGCGACGTTTTTTTGATAAGGTGCGAGGCAGATTTTGATTGATTGTTTGTTGCTAAACAACCTGCTGTCACTTTCTAGCACGTTGTTTGACTCAATACACATTTTGTTCTACTTTTAGCTGCCTCCTCATAAAATATCTTTTTCTTCACTTTTTCTCTTCTGGTCTTTTTCAACTTCTATTGTTATTCCTTCCTGAAACCTCGTATAGCAGGCTCTTATCTGTTTCTTGCTTTCTACTGGTAAATCGCGGGTGGTATTCCCCAGTTGTAAGTCTAACCCACTGTTAAGTGTTGAGTCCATTAAAATTTAACCTAGGGTTAAATTGGCCTTTTACACCACTTTTAACATGGTGTTAATATTGTTGTAAACCCAGGGTGTAAAGCTTTTCGAGTGACTTCCTGACATACCACGTTCCCCCTTCCCCTTTTCTTACTCTTTCACTTTTCCTCTCGGACTGTTGTAGGCTATGAGGAGGGTGACATTGCGCTGTGCTGCCCGACTCGTCTTCGCAGCTTTGTGGCTGTTGGTGGAAGAGTGTCGGGCTGAGACGGGGGCCCCGAGCCTGGCCGAACGAGTCATCTGGGCTGTAAACTCCGGCGGGGAAGCACACACAGACGTACATGGCATTCATTTTAAAAAGGACCCACTGGAAGGAAAATTGGGTAAAGGTGAGTACTTGAGGATTTGTAAGATTTGCAGAAGAGAGGGTTATTTTCCCTTCCTAGTTTTCTGCACCAGAAGGGGTGGCAGTTGTTAGTGGGGGTGAATAAATGAACAAGCATCCATGTGCTGTCTAAAGATTAAGTCAAATTTTAAAAGTTAACCTGCCCAAACAAAGCGCTGTAAAGTTCAACTAAGTGCATTTGAAATCAATTTAAATGATAATGGATTTATTAAGTGTTCAAAAACATTACAGTTAGTTCAAACTTAAATATATATATTTAAAGTGTATTATTTATTTAATAAGTACATTTAAAATGTATCCTACGTTTCTTTTTCACAAGGTTATGTCTTTCCAAACCCATATGATTTTCTTTCTTACATGTAACACAAAAGCAGATGTTAAGCATAACACGTTCTCTATCATTAGATGGAAAACTGTAAAAGTTAATGGTGAATAGGCATCGTTTGTGTTCCTCTGATAAAAAGAGAGCCATTGATTTAAAAATATGAGGGAGAGTAAGTAATAAATGAATTGTCATTTAAGCAAACTTACCCTTTAAGAAATATCAGTGATTTTTTTTTGATGGAACTGTAGTTTTATTACAGTCTGATTTTATATTGTATTATGAATGTTAATCATGCAAAATTTTGAAGAAAATGACTGATTGTCAGCTCATCTGGCTCTTCAGCCGTTTGTTATTAAAGCTGTCGGTCATATCAGGAAGTCTGTGTCATTTGAAATGTGATGACTGTCACTTCCTGAGAAGAGAAATGCGGCATGCACATGTTAGGCGCTATATAGTGCTTATTAAAGCTCTGTAAAAACATCAAGACCCCTGTGTTTTTGTGGATTTCACATTATTGCATCAGTGTCACCAGAAAACGACTGGTATTAAGTGTGGTAGTTAATTTTCCACTCAGTTCTACATTGGCTATTAATAGATAATGGAATGAAAATGAGGCAAAAACCTTGCTTTGGTTTGAACTTTCCCCTGCATATTATGAAACACTAAATGCTATGCATGCTTACTTTATACACTTAAACTCACCGTTTGGCTCTTTTGGCCCTTCCCCCCTTCAGCATCAGACTATGGGGTCCGTCTGCCGATCCTGCGCTCTAGCCCGGAGGATCAGATCCTTTACCAGACAGAGAGATACAATGAGGACACATTCGGTTATGAAATACCCATAAGAGAAGAAGGAGACTATATACTGGTCATGAAATATGCTGAGGTGTACTTTGCCCAGTCTCAACAAAAGGTGTGAATTTAGCTCATAACTGCAGCACACACGAGCACACTTTTTACTTGTCGATATTTGAACATGGAAATGTTTAATAATTCATGACTCCTCGAGGTTTCTATTTCAAAGTTTCCCTCATGACATCATCTCTTTCTCTCTTTGTTTTGAAACCCTTTGTTCGCCCTTCTCAGGTTTTTGATGTACGTTTAAATGGCCACGTTGTGGTAAAGGATCTGGATATCTTTGACCGAGTGGGTCACAGCACGGCTCATGATGAAATAGTGCCATTCTCAATAAAAAGAGGGAAATTAAGTGTGCATGGGGAAGTTTCCACTTTTAATGGGAAACTCACAGTAGAGTTTGTTAAGGTAAGTGTTACCTTATTTTCCTATTGCCTTGTTCATCAGCATATTTTACACTACCAAAGTTTGAAGTCTGTAGGATTTGAAGTTTTTTTTGACATATTTAATGCTCACCAAGGCTGCATTTATTTGACTCAAAATACAACAAGGACAGTAATATTTTGAAGAAATATTTACATGTAATGTAACCTTTTGTTAATCTAATTTGTGCATTTAATGTATTTGAAAATGTTATTTATATCTGTGGTGCAATCACAAATGTTCTTAATCATTATTCCATTCCCCCAGAAATAATTCTAATGTTCTCCAGAAATTTTCTCAGTATCAATGTTGAAATCAGTGATCCTGCTTAAAATGTTTGTGGCAATCTTTTAAATTTTTTCACAATTCTTTTATGAATAAAATGTTTAATAAAAGAAATTAATTTGAGAAAAAGCATTCTTTTGTCAAATTATACATTTACTGTCACTTTTAATCAGTTGAATGCATCCTTGCTGAATAAAACGATTAATTTCAAATAGTTTTCAATGTGAATGAAAAGATTTATCAGTCCATCAAGATATTTTTCTGATGAGCAGAATGCAAAAAATAGACATGCCTTACATAGAGTAATAGCTATACATTTTGTATTTTATTTAATAAACCAGACATTGTGATGGATGTTTATTTTCCATTCTGCTAAAGGAACATTCATTGAAAATTGGGATGTAGTTACAGACACTGAAGATTAGTATTTCCAAGAAGCTGAATTCTGCCAAAACTAATTGTGGTCCCTTGGAGCGTTTTTTTTTTTTTTTTTTGCTCCAGTAGTGCAATTTAATTGATTATTTCAGAGCTGCTCCATTTTCTTATGTAAACAGCAAACGTGTTTGGCTTGTGGGGTTTCTGTCAGCGATTAGTCTCAGAGGAACCGTGCACATTGAGCATGACGGCAATCCAGAGGGAAGATGACATTAATGGGTATGAGGATGCTACGCGCATCAGCTTGTCTGTCAGTCAGAAAACATCTCATTCTCAAAATGAATCATTCTGATGCTTTTGCACCTGCATTGCTTTGACAAATCGTGCCAGAACTGTTTAGCAAGTTACTAGATCAGGCAGCATGCCTAGTTTGACCGCTAACTCTGCAGTGTTGTATAAAACTAAATGTTGTGTGAGGTTTTTGGGGTTTGAAGCGGAAACCAGTTGCTGCGGAGAGCCACAGGACTGACCCGGTGCACTACTCTGCCTTTTATTCACTGTTAGAAACCCTGCAGGCCAGCCGCCGCACAGAATACACTAGAATCAATTTGCATATTTTCTCCATGTGTTTGCATGCATCCATGCACTGTTAGCAGCAAACTATAATCTATCCATCGCTTGTGTCCACAGGGTTACTATGACAACCCCAAGATATGTGCACTCTATGTGATGAAGGGCAAGCTAGAGGGTAAGAGGGGATTGATGGGGGTTGCATCTTCGATCAAGTCCAGTCTTGCTTTTTTAATTATTATTATTTTTGCACTTACTCCAAGTAACAGCCTGCGGTGTGTTTCTCAGATGTGCCTAAACTGCAGCCACATCCTGGACTGGAAAAGAGAGAGGAAGAGGAGGAGGAAGAGGACGACGGGGAGGGAGGAGAAAGCGAAAAAAAGAGCACCACCACCTCTCCTAAGAATCCGGTTCGGTCCGGGCCACGCACCCCTAACCCGTATGCCACTGATAACAGCAGCCTGATGTTCCCTATACTAGTGGCATTCGGGGTCTTCATCCCAACCCTCTTCTGCCTCTGCCGCCTGTGAGGGGAACAAGTGAACGAGAGGGAGCGAGAGGAGAAACGACGGACATCAGGCTGTGAAAGGGTGGGGGGAGGGACGCACAGCCGTGGGGACAGGCAGAATATAGACTGACATTACAACAGATAGAGAGAGAGAGAGAGGGAGAAAAAAGATGGATGAGAGACACTAGAAACAAGGAGGTTTCAGATATTGCTGGTTTTTGGAAGGGGTGACCCGGAACATACGAGGATTTCGAGCGCGAGTTCATTTTATGTGTGTGTTTGTGCTTGTGTTCGTACACACTTAATACTAATTTTAGTTTGGGGAGATCCTGAGAGGTACTGATTAAATGCACTTGCACACACATATGCAGCAGGACTAACCACTTTACAAACCTGGTTTGTCTGGTCTAGCAGGAGATGGAGACACTCCTAGATCATGTGTCCCAACTCATGGAAAAAGTCATTGCTAGGAGTGCTTTTCTAATCAGCGGTGGCGTTGATCTGCTGATTTTTTTTTTTTTTATATATTGGGCCTCTAGTGAGAGGCAGAAATGGTACATGAATTTTCAGAACCCGTTTGATCATTTGGTTAATGCATCTAAATCTCAGTGGCAGATCATAAAGTGATTGGAGACCTTGGTTTCTATTTACCTCACATTTTATCTCCCTCGCACTCATACGAGCGACTATCATTCATTTCCCGCAGCTTCATTTCTTTCTTTCATTTTAAAAATCACAAATATTCAAAATTGACCTGCTTTCTCATTCTTCAGTTGCATTTTTTCAGACCACAGCAACACGTCTTTGAGTCTCGAACCGCACAAGGGAGATTGAAATAATTTTTCCAATTTACAGGGACTTTTGGGTCTCTGACTACATGCATGTGTTTGGTGTTTCATAAACATTTTATGTTTAAAAGAGGGCAAATGTGCTTCCCTTTAGGTGGGAACATGAGTTCATAACAAAGAGGGTCAATAATACACTGGCTTTTAAATCCCAGAAACTAGACTGAATTGGACTGAAGTGTTAAACACTCTTTCTTATTGGTACATGATGTGTCTGGGATAGCATCTTATTGGTTAATGTGTCTTAATTACATCACAAAAGGCACCTATTACACATACAATTGTTCAGTTAGGATGCTCTTTGTCACATTTGCTCTTGGTTTAACCATACAGGCTGTTTTTAAAAATACCACCAAAGATTTTTGGATTTGCATTACAATACCACCAGCATGCTCATGGTGGCCAATCGAAAGCTGTAGCCTGGTTGAGAAACGGTTTGACAGATACATGTCTGCCATACACTGTGAAGTATGGATGCAGAAGCATGCATTTTGACCTCAAGATGGCAAATTTACGTGCTTTCGTTTAGCTTTTGTTAACATTTTCATTCCACCTCATCCATCTTTTTACTCTGCATGTTCTGTAGCTGGTATACTTTTGTCTTTTTTGTTTTTGCTACCGTTTCTTTCAAGCAAGCCTGCCTTAAAATGTGATTTAGTGTGCTATCAAGAGACCACCTGTCACTCTGCAGAGACATCAGACCACAACCGAGTATTAATGCCACTGTGCTGTCTGACGTGTGAGTGCTTCGTGTCACTTTGACCATGTCTCTTAATCTTAGAAACTTACCTTGACCGTGGCCAGGTTTTGCCTTGATTTGGCTTTTCTTTAATAGAAAACAATCATAAAAACATTGAGGCACCTTTTTCCATTTATCAGAGTTGCAGAAAGTTGATTGCTTATCATCACCAAAGTCGTTTTCTTTTACACGGTGCATGTGTATATAAGGTACTTGGTTTATTGTGCCATATGGTTATTTTTCTCTTTAGAATATTGTTCTTTTTTTTGTTTGTGTAATTGCTATTGCTATTGGGGTGACTGGGTTTTTAAATATCTTGCCTAGTGGAGGAGTGGCCTTGAGATAATGACAGTGATTTGATTTGCAGCCACATAGACACACTGACCGATTGTCAGAAAGAGCTCGGATCGTATTAAGTTTAGTTAATTAACAGTTGGGGTTTTATGTTGTGTAATTTAAGCAAACGGAAATGGGTTGATTATTATAAATATGGAAAGACTTTATTTTCCAGAAGTAGTTGTTTTTTTATTTCCTCAGGATTTTTTTAATTATTTTTTTTTTTATTTTTTATGATGAGTCTTCTATTAGTGTGAACTATTGCACTGCCTGGTGTTGTTTTAAAAGCATTTTTTGTTTGTTTGTTGGTGTGATTTTCTTTCTTTTTTTTCAAATCTCTTTTTTGTTATGCATTGTGTACTTTTGATTCCTTGTTGCCTTAAATTTGAATACATCCTCATGTGCTTTACCATTTTGTGCTCTCTGATCTTTATTTCCACTGTTTAGGTTGATTTATTGCATGATTGAGTTTTTAATTGTTTTGTCATCTGAAAAACAGTTGTTTAGTTTGTCACAACTTCTTGGACAATAGCCAAAGACCACATGGAGGCCTTTCTTTGTGTCCTCCTTCATTAAGAGCTCATGTGTATTGCTCCATGCCGCATAAACTGCTGCGTTTACGAGAGATGTAGTTTCTCTGTTAATGTTAGTCGTGTTCAACTACCTGTCCCCTCTTGAACCTCCTCCCTCAGAACTGTAGAGAACATGGGAACTGGTGAAATAGTATTGGAACGGTTAGCACCCACACTGTCTTTGGAGAAGGCTTGTGAAGTGGGAACTGCAAATTGATGCTGTTTCTTTTTAATAAATGTGCTATTTTATCTAACTGGCCTTGAGGGTATTTTTAATTAGCTCTTTTTCATTGTTTCATTTATAAGATTCCATTAACAATTATAGGTCAGATTGAGATCATAGAATTGATTTGTAGTAAGTAAATAAATAAATAAAAAATATGTAATTAAATAAATTAATGTATGCCTGATAAGTCACCATATTAAAGTAAAATTGTGTGTAATATAAATATAAGTATATATAAATAAATATATATATAAATGGGTCAAAGATGTTAAAGGATTTATCAAAAAAAAAGTGTAATATTTCTATATATATTTATATATATATAAGGGCTGTGCAATTAATCGCAATCGCAAAAAAATCGCAATTTAAGCACATGCAATTTCTAAATCACATAAGGCTGCAATTTTATCTATTAATTTATTTAGATTTTTATTCTGAATTTTTTATTCAGAAACGGCACAAAGAAATGACATCACATGTGCACAGATATGATGCCTGCGCACATCGTCAGTAAATGTTATTTCAATGTTATGTTATTGTTTTGTTATGCACTTCTTATGCACTGAATACATTTAGAATATATGTATGAAGCTTGTTTGAAAAAATAAAAACAGTTGCCAAAATCGCAAATAAAATCGCAATCGCAATATTCGTTCAAAAAAAACGCAATATGATTATTTTGTCCATATTGCACAGCCCTAACGCAGAGGTACAGGAACCCGCCGAGGAGCATGAATGACTGGAGACGCATCATCTTTCAGTTGTATTTTATAGGTACATGGCAATGTGCCTTGACCTTCGAAAACATCTGGAAATTGTTTGACAATGTCAGTTATATTGGCACAGACAGGCTGTAAGACTACAGTTCCTTTTCATGAACTCAACACTGTGTCAAAACGCTTTGGGAACGCCTTCAGCGAGACCACGCTCTGAATCTGCTGTGAAATCCGTCTAGATTGAAGTCAGGTGCGTCACCCTCTGTGAGCACCTGCAGCGAATCATGCATTAGCCTTCATTCATTCAGCGCGCTCTCTGTGAGTCAGTCGCAAAGATCCGTAAAGAAAACTAAGAACTGTGAGTAAAAATAGAAAGCCAGCTAGTTTAAAAATGAGCCAGGAAAGATCTTTTAAGAAGTGTGTCACTCCTTGTGGTCGGTTTATTACACCGAAGGACACACACTCTCTGTGTGTGGCTTGTTTGGGGGAGAAGCATGCGGCAGCCGCTCTCGAGGGACGGGACTGCCCGCATTGCAATCAGCTCCCGCTGGCTACTCTCAGGTTTCGCAGAGCCCTCTTCGAGGAGGGGGTTTTTGTGAGTGTTCCTCATGGCTCAGGTCCCGCTGTCGCCGAGGCGAACCGGCGCCTGCAGTCATGGGGTTCGCAGATTGATCTGTTAGGGGAGACGGGTGATCCCCTATCTCCCCTCCGCTACAGTGATCTGAACCCAGGGCAAGAAGCGCCGCGAGCGAGTTGATGTTGAAAGCATAGACAGCCAGCCGTTACCTCAGTCACCACGCTATGATGAGCTATTAGAGGTGGTGACTCGCGCTGTTGAGAGGCTCAGTTTGGAGTGGCCCGAGGCGCCGCGGGCTGAGCTTCCAGCAAGCAGGCTGGATGAGCGCTTTCTGCGGCCACGGCCGCCCCCTTCCCGCCGCAGTTTACCATTTTTCCCGGACCTTCACACCGAGGTGTGTAGGTCATGGGCGAAGCCGTTTTCCGCACGCACTTACATCCCTGCGTCGGATTATTACGGCGGGATTGGCTGAAAAGGGATATAAAAAGATGCCCCCGGTGGAACAGACGCTCGCGAGCCATCTGTCACCGGCAGGGACATCTTTGCTGGGTCAGCATAATCTCCCCTCCAAGCCACTGCGTGTAACGTCAGCGCTGGTGGGGAAGGGTTATTCGGCGGCGGGCCAGGCGGGTGGTTGCCTGCATACCCTCGCGGTATTGCAGGCATACCAAGCCGATCTCCTGAGGGAGCTGAGCGAACGAGATCAGGTGGATGCTGAGGACATCCTAGAATTGGGGAGGACGGCTGATCTCTCGCTCAGGGCCACAAAGGAAACGGCGAGGGCGCTGGGGCGTACGATGTCAGCACTTGTGGCAGCGGAAAGGCACTTGTGGCTGACATTGTCAGAGATGAAGGCACAAGACCGTGTCTGCTTAATGGACGCCCCTCTCTCACCGTCAGGGCTGTTTGG
>JAUCMS010000145.1:14724615-14735003 GCA_032357445.1 Enteromius radiatus | reverse complement strand
TTCGACGGATGTGGATGACGTAGCATCCTCGAAATTCTGGCTTCCGAGGATCCTTCCTTGACATTGAGAAACGCCTATTGTCTTTTGAGTTCACATTGTGGTCGGTTAAAGTCTTGATGTCTTGCACGCTGTTTTCCTGTTTGAGTTGCTACCTCGACAGCTTTTGTTTTTTGTGTCTCAGTCCATTAAAAAGAAGTTTATTGAACTCTCTGTGTTCGCTGCTCTTTGCTGTGCTGAGAGGCATTGGCTTCTCTCGCTCACAGCGAGTATGTCATTCATGACAGAACCGACCATCAATGAAGAGATGGCGTTCATTCAGCGGCTCGCTGAGATTATTCAGAGGAAACTCCCGTTTGATGAGTACATCGAGGAGTATTACGAGCTTGCTGAACGGTGTATGCTCAGTGACGCGGAGATAGTGCATGCTTTCCGAGATGGTGCTGCCTTTCTTGAGGACTCAGTCATCCTGGACATCACGCGTCTTCCCTGGCGGCAAGCATTATTTCTCTCCTTGATGACTTTCCGATCTCGGGGAGGATCCCGGCTGCGTCGCGTCAATAAAGCACCTGCACAGCATGAAGCCTCAATTCACCACACCGTCACGAGCACTAGTGCATGCATCTCTATGGACTCCAGTCCGTGTTTTCGGCCGGGCGAGCCGATCCAGATTCCAGAGTCCGTTATTCGGCCGAGTGAGCCGATCCAGAGTCCAGTTCCTGATATTCGGCCAGGAGAGCCGATCCAGAGTCCAGTGCCTGATCTTTGGCCGGGAGAGCCGATCCAGAGTCCGCAATACACATTTTTTATGCTTTTGATACAATCTGTAGCGCATAAAACACCATAAAAATAAAGGTGAACTGATTTGTCTAAACATAGCTTAGCTTTTCAACAATATGTATTAACGAGAATCTATATTTGTTCAGGTAAAGAATTCAAATTTCAATTGCACTGTAAAAAATCCAATTAACAAAATGTTGGAAGGGCAAAAATATTTTAATTGAACTCATTTTACTTGAACACATATTATATTAAGTCTGCACAAATATATTTTAAAAACATTAAATGAATGGTTATTTTCAAATCCTGTCAACCTTCATACTGCTAAATGTTGACTAAACTAATAAAAATGAATTCAGTCAACACTAAGATCATTTTGCACGTGCGTGCGCCTGTGTCACTTTGCGGGAGAAACAGTGCCCCCACCTTGTGACGTACACACCTCAGGTAAGTCCCACTAAATAAATCTTATTTTTAGACTAGATTAATGAGAAAACATGCAACATATTCTATTTTTTTGAGTGAACATTTAGAAAGTGTTTTATGGGTTGTATCTCTGAAGAAACATGGGTATAGGTCAGTTTGTGTTAAGGTGTCAGGTTAAGTTACGCAAGTAAATTATGTTATGGCTCTGAATAAATATTTGTACTTTAGATCGAATTTAGCAAAATGTCCATTTAAAAGGTGTAAATGTTTTTCAGTCACAAAAGTATGAGTGAGAACACTCGTTTAAACAGCGAACATCACATTTTTTACTTTATTGATACTGCTTTTAATCTTAATGCAATGGGCCTGTCATCGCAACACAGTCTCATATAAAAACGTACCCTGACTACATTGGTCCAAATGTGCAAAACGTAGAGGGGTTACAATAACGGCCCTTGAATTGTATGACTGTTACGTTTTTTTGTTTTTTTTGTCACGGTTTAGCCTCCTCAGACATGAAACTTACACGTTTTGTGTTAACATGTTTCGTCGAAAATTCCGTGATGGGCTCACGTAACAGACAGTTCTTTAATTTTCTGGAATCATGTGATGAATTATGGTTAATTGATTGACCTGTATTAGGTTTTGTCACTGAGGTATGTTAATGCTATTGCTTTCTCTTGTTATTAGAATTAAAATGATTCCTTCTCTCTGTGTCTCACTGTCATTATCTATAAACACAAGAAATACAGTATAAAATAAAAAAAAATTGAGCAAAACACATACTGATAAAAGAAATAGCACAAAAATGTAGTTTCAAATATGACCATGAAAGGTCCCTGTCATTCCACAAAAAAGGTTAATGGGTTCACTCAGTTCATGACAGATTTGAGTGAGTTAATGAGTGACATGACTTGGTTAGAGAAACAGTCTCATTCACAAAACCAAAAGAAAAGGGTAAAGAGTAGGGCAGAAAGGACTGTGCATGAAAGGTTTTGTTGTTTGAAGCAATTGCGCTATTGACTGGAATTTTATTGAATATTAGATTTTTGACTGGAATGAAATGGAATAGTCCACATAAGTGTATTTATGTAATTGTACTGTTGTTTAAAAACTGCATTCAGTCGAAAAAAAGTTCTGACATATACAGCCTTGTTTTCATCTGCGTTAAATTCAATACGATGACTAACCTAACTAAGGTCTATTATTCTGTAAATGCTGTTCTTGGTGTTTGTATATTTGTATATTTTTATGACATTCATTGTATAGTAACAGTTGGCTGCAAAATTTTGAGAAGACTCTAAATTTGCAACAAACTGTTTTTCATGCTAATCTCATCTAAAACATCAGTAAAGATAAAAAAAAGCTTATTTTTCCAATGACAGTAATTTATTGCAGTCAAACAATTTGAAACCTAAAACTTGAATTATATACATTGTTCACATACGATTCCATTCTGAATTGAACTCTGGAGCATAATTTAAAGGTTTTAACAATTTTATTGGAGTTTTTCTTCTTCCTCCTCAGTGTGGGAAAGCAGCCGGTAGCAATGCAGGTTTTTTTTTTTTTTTTCATTTTTATTTCATTTATTTTTGCACTTTAATGTATTTTAAAGAGTTACATCAGTTCTCGGTGGTATTTCCTTCAGTAGCTGCAGCTATTGTGCAGTTGAGACCATCTGTGTAGGGATGTAAGGGTCTATATCCCCTGGTGGAGAGGAGAGCAGGTGAGAAGGATGGGTTTCACTCGTCTGTGTCTGAGGATAGAGCTCCAAACTGCCAGAAGACACTGAAAATGTAATTAAACAGAGATGTGTTATACCACAACATAACTGAATATGGCCAGATTAAGCACAAGGTCTGCAAGGGTCTGTACCTGGCTCTGGTGAAGTGGACTGCAGATGTAAAGACTCCTCTTCAATGGGAGTGTCTGAATGACCCTCTGGATCTGAGGTGAGAATCTGATGGAAAGGGAAATTATAGAGTATTAAAAAGACTTTCTGTAGATTCACAAGCCGCCCTTAACTTGAAAATGCATGTAATCGTATCACTGTGATGAGTTTGTGTTCGGTTCATGCCTGTCGAACAGCTGTGAGGTTAGTCAGGGTCCCGATGCTGTTGCTGTCTGTGATGACCATAGCCTGGGACAGGAGACTGGAGGACGGGTAAGAGCCCAGGTCTGCCTTGCTGTACACTAAAACATATGCAGGATTAAAGTTACATTTATAGCTTTATCGCTAGCTTGTAGGCTAAAGTTCTTCCAAAGTTATGAATACATTCTTTGTAGGTATCACCTTAGTGTTTGGGGGTTATCCCAACTACAAATTTTCCTTTTATTATATCCTTTTTATTAAACAGTTGAGGAAGAAGTAATAGCTGTTCTTGTATCCAGTTTGCTTTTCTTTTACATTTGTATGTCTTACTGTCAGCCATGGTTAATTAAAAGGCTTTTTATATGACCATATAGACCATTTTTTTATGAAAAGCAAACATGCTGACAATTACCTCAATATATATATATATATATATTGTGAATACGGACCCAGATCTTTAAAACAAATCTCAAATCGTTAGGGCAAAAACTATATTTATTTATCATTTCAATGTGTTTTCTAAAATATTTTAGTTGCATTTGTCTAGCATTTTAAGGCTACTGTAGTTATAGTGATGCTTGTCTTGATGCACCACTAGTTAATTACTCAAACTTCTAATTAAGTACATACTGTGGCATGGTAACTGTGCCATTGTTGCCATGAAGGAGTTTGGGCCAATGTGACTCTGAAGCTGCTGCGCTATTGGCTGCTGAGGTGAGGCGTGAAGCTGCTGCTGAAACGAGATTGGCTGAAGGGTAGTAAAGCCTCCTCCTACATTGTTGATGACAGGAACTGTCTGTGGTTGAGAGGACGTCAAGCCTACAGCAAAAGGCACATTTTAGTATTAATTAGCAGTGTGTTGGCGTTAAACTCTTAATGTAGATTATTATATGCACTGTACCTATGAGAAGTGAGGAGTCCCCCAGACTCATTACACTTGGTAGGGAGGCCATGATCAGTCCTGGAGGGGCAGCAGAGGGTCCTGACAGTCCATGCAGGGAAGTGAGAGTACTGACAGGAGGTAAGGAACCACCACCAGATACCTAACAGAGAAAATGGAAGCTTTGTCTGTCAGGATTCAGGTTACATTTGCCTTAAATATATAGTAAATGGAAAATAAATAAATATATCCTCTCATAAATTAAGGTAGATTTAAAATTCTCAGTGGTTTAAAATTAAGTTGAATCCAGTGTTGTTTTGGTCCCCACTTAGTCTACTTTCACTGTATAGACAAAGACAGGTCTGTGAGTTATCTTTTGAGAGTGTTACAGTCATACAAAAAAATGAAATGGTGCTTTTAAATGTGAAAAACTGCCACTAGGTGGCGGCAAGTCATCTTTATCGAGATATTTATTCAAAAGAAACAAATTAATTCTGAAACAATATCATGAAAGAGTTGATTCATACATCCAAGCTATTCATTTTATAATAATATGAATAATATTTATTTATTTTATAATATTCACAAGTTAAATACAGCAAAAACAGACGATACTGTATTTTTATTTTAAATCACTTAATGTTAACATTTCATAACTAGTAAAATAAATTTACTGCGTGCAAATAACCCGCCTTGTTGGAAGAAGCATTTTGCGCTACCTAGATGAAAATTATTTACGATGCAAGCGAACTAAAATTCAACTTCAGCTTTTGCCAAAATTGGTCTTCTTTATTGGAAAAGCATTTATTTCAAATAAAAATTAAATAATAATGAAAAAGTTGAAAATAAATAGTCCCGTAGGGTTAAGTTAGGTGTAGGGAGGGCTTTATTATTCCAATAAGGTCAAAAGGTATCAACAATTTGATAATTTTAATAAAAAAATTATCACATACGCTCAATACGTTATTATTTGCCATTATTTCCAATAAGTAGTATAAATAGCAGAAATAGGCTATATATTTAGTGCAAATCTAGTTCAAAAAAGTTCAGTTTAACTTAATTTTGACCTTCTTACTGAGATCAGTGATCACTTTAAATCTCACCGATCTATGATATGTGTAAAGTAGTGTAATCTCACAGGTTTGTGATGGTGTGTATCCAGGAGTGTATGACTGGGTTCTAGTTGGACTGGACTAGTTAGACGACCGCCACCACCTCTGTCTTCACCACTGGAGCTTCTCACAATGCCCAGACTCTCACACACCACTGACTGGCTGTACTTCAGAACTTTAGGATATCAACAAAAGAGAAAGGTGGGTAAAACAGATCAGAATGAGGAACACATCTAGGAAGAGGAATAAATACCATGCAACCTATTGCAGTTTAAAATGGTTATTTCATATGCAACTGACAAAATCAGTCAACAGATGCAATGGGTATTAGCCTGACTGACATTGTACCTGGTGAAGGACTGGATTGTAGTGTCTGGCCTGATTGGCTGCTGTAGGGCACGTCCAGTGCCAGTTTGTGGCGAAATGCCTCCTCTTTACGCCGATTTGCGAACCAATTGTATACACGAACCTCTGTGACTAAATTAGAGCCTAGGCCAGCCAGCTGGGATGGAGAAACTCCTCTCTGAAGACACTCCGCTCTACAACATGTTTACATTCAACAGGTATGATGTCATGCCTTAAAAACATTTTTTGAGTTGGTACCCACTTCATTCCTTACCTGTTGCACTCCTCCACCAGTCCCTCCCTCTCCTCCTTACTGGGGTTTTTTTGTCGTTCATAGGCCTGGAACAGGATTTGTTGGGACGCTGGGCCCCATTTGAATCGATTCCTCCGTCCCTTTCTCACATCTTCCCCAGATTCCTCTCCTGACATGACGCCTCGACTGGCATTGGTGAACTCTGCAATGATCAGGGTGAGAGAATCACTAATGTAATTCTTAAAGATGCCTTAAAATAGAGAAATAAAGATATACTCACGCTGGTTAATCTCTGCTTTTTTCTTGGCATACCAGCTGTACAGAGCAGCTCGCTTTTGATTCTTCATGGGCGTGCCCTTGTTGAGGTGCTGAGAGAGATGGGATTGGTTGAGGCCGGTGGACTCCACCACTTCTCTCTGTGGTAGGTTGTGCTGCTGCATATAGCTTTTTATCATTTTTGCCACGTGCCAAGGATCCTCTCTAACACACACCAATACATTAATAGGCATTTCTGAATATTTCCAAAAAAGTTCTTATGAAATCACATGAAGAACATGATGCTTATAACTGAATAATTCTCAGGAAATAGTGGCATTTGTGTTTGAGATATTAATATGCTAGGATATTTCAAAACTGATGCTTTTGAATGTTAGCATCACACATATCCAGCTTCATATCTATTGGATTTTATAGGCGGTAAGTTTGTTCGGCAGCTCACGGTGTACAGAGATGTACTTGAGAGGCGAGGAGTGTTTATTGGTTTGACAAAACAGTTCAAATCTGTGTAAAAGGAAGTTGAAATGCATTTTTATGTCAGTTCTGCATTTGTTAAGACTATCGGGTAGGATTAGGTTTAGGGTTGATTTGGTGCAGAGTATATTTTCAACATGATAGAGCATTAACTTTTAGCAAAAGTCCCCGGAAATGTAAATTCTGAACCGCTGCAATACGTACCTATGTAATAAAAATGTAATAGAGTTCATATTGAACGTGTGTTTTAGTGCCGTTCTCTTTGAAACTGCAGTGAAAAATCTCATTTTGAGCCCTTGAATGAATTCCATTAAGTATGTCAGGAACATAAAAACTGTCTTTAATATAAGACCAAGATTTAATTTCTGTATGAATTCAGCTTTTAATAAATAAGCTCTTTAAAATGTAATTGTGATGGGTAAGCTGCAAAGTGGCCGATATATTAATTTATTGTTATAGCTTACAAAATACATATTTTAAGTAAGAGATAAAACATTTTATGTAATAAATCGAATTGTTGTGTGAAAGTACAGTATTCTCTTAATTGTATCAGTTGACAAACACATACTGTATGCTAATGGCACTGTTACCTGAAAATACCTCATTTTTATTTATATGTTATATTATTGTTATTATTAATTTATCTTTATGAAATTGAAGGGGAACAAAAAATCCTTTATTTAGGCTATTTTTTATGTTTTGGATGAAGGGTGAGGGGGAAGAGAAAGGATAGATAATACAGAGTTAGAGAGGGTGCAATGTTTACACTGTAAGATAAGGCAAGAGACAAGGGGCCAAAGTCCAGTAAAAGAGATCGCAAACAACCCTCTTGAATTCAACACAAGTATACAAAGCCTTACAAATACACAAACATATCCAACATTAGCGCCTTTCACCTATACAAATTACTCACAAATTACTTACTTAATTACAAATTTAGGTTTAAATAAAGTGCATTACAATTCCATTTTTTTTTTATTCAGAGTGCCACACATTTAGAAAGCAGAACTCCCCTCACAACAGCACTATCTTTACAATATCACCACAGCCATGTGTACACAAACACACACACACACACACACACACACAGAGCGATGGACGCTGTGTCACTCTGTTAATTTTAACCAGTTGATGTAGCTCATTTATTAAAAAGTTTGAAATGGCCAGAGAATAATGAATAGGGTGGGTAATTAGTAACTAAAAAAGGTGGAACCTCCTTTATATTCACCCCATCAGTTGGGAAGCAGAGCACTAGAGGAGAAAGGAAGCCAAAGAAAAGGAATAGAAGAAAGAAGACCTGAGATGAGCTAGAGAAAAGAAGGTTTAATCAAGAATTTCTGGAGTTAAATAGGAAGTTAAGAAGATGCCAATGGTGGATTTTAGATGACGTTTCTTTACAAGAACATGCAAGGCACTAAAACCATATTAGACCCTTCTGATTATGTGTTTTAGATGAAGTTTGGATTGATTGATCAGAAGACACCAGGAGACTTACTGCAACAGCTGGTCCACTTCAGCTCTCTGCCTCGCAGCCTCCTCCGGCGGAAGCCTCTCCAGATCACGAAAGATAGGAGGAGGATTGTCCATGTCTCCCTCTTCCGAGCTCTCGCCATCGGCCCGATCCATCCTCTCTGCACCGGTCGAGGCCCGCTCTCGCTCCAGATCTCCCATGGCCTGGATCAGCAGCTCTTTTGACAGCCCCGATCCCAGTAGAGACCACAGCAGCTGCTCCTGTAAGGCCGACAGCCGGCCGCTTCGTTCTCCTGCTCTCCTCCCCTCTCCTCCCTCCATCTTTCACGTTCGGAGTGTGTTTTATCTATAATTTGCTCACAGAAGCTATGTCCGTGTCACTGAACACACACCAACACACTCATTGTGTGCAAACAGACATACACACACCAACGAATATCGCACACATTCAATATTCACCTCTGTCTCAGAGACATGAACAGCTTGTTTTCATTTTCTTTATCCTTTTCTTCTCTTTGTTTTCCAGCTTTCTTCTGTTTCTGCTCCTGTATTAAGTCTAGACACCTGTTGTCCTTTTGCTTTGAAATGTGATTTTTTTGCTACTTGCTTTTCCCTTCATCCCCTCCTCCCTTACTCTGTCGCTCTCTCTCTCTTTCTCTCCCTCTCTCGGTGAACTTTAGCCCCGGCCTGTGTTGAGGCCAAAGTGTAGAGTCTAACTATTCAGTGAAAATAGACACTACAAACACATTCAACACTCACACTGGCGTCTTTTTTATGAAACATTTGTTTTATCCATGTTCCAGACTCAGACATTTAATTACATTTTGAACTATGGAAATATTGCTGTGATAATATTAACAAAATTGAAAGAAACTATTTCTTTATCTAGTGAAAACTAAATATATGCCAGTGCCAGGGACCTAAAAGTGACTTAAAATGTAAATGTAATTTATTTTTAATTATTTAGTAAAAATCACATTTTGTAATGATTTTAAAGATTTCTACGCCTGAAAGTGTCAAGTAAATTAATCAAATGAACTAAATACAGTGTATAGCTGATCCAGTAAAGCACACCACACATGTTGTTTTCTCTCACTATCCAATGAGATTTTACATTGTCCGTTCATGTGACATCAGAGGCTGAGGTGTTAATAAAGATCTTCCGCTTCCTGCCTAACTGAAAATCTCAATCTAACTTACACCTGTATTTATATCTAAAAAGTAAATGATCAAATTCACAAGCAATCATAAACCTGTTCGAAATGAGACAAAAACTCTTCATAAAACTCTCTATTGTGTAGTTCTCCAAACTTGAGTATACGGTTCCATAACATTTTACCATATGATCACTTTACAGCTGCAGTTATTGCCACTTTTTCTGGGTCTATGCTAATAAAAATATGACAAACTCCAACTAAAAGGTCCTTTAGCATTGTCTGTAAAGGTGCACTGTACAACTAGAAATAAAAGACTAAATATTTTTCTATTTGAAAAAGTAATTTAATCCTTTGATGCAAAGCTGGACTTTCTGTCACTACCCCAGTCTTCAATCATTCTGTAAAAAAATGTAGTTGCCAGTAACCTACTTTAGATTTATATTTAGCAAATTTATTGGCAGCAGTTTGTTCAAATATAAATGAACATTAAACATAAAGTATTTTATCTTTGCAGAATAAAACTATTAAAACAGCCTCATACAAAGTCATTTCAGTTGCTAAACATTTTGTCGAAACCCTGATCATTTTTTCCAGGATTCTTTGATAAATAAAAGCTTTTAGTTGAGAAATCTTAACATTATAAATGTCTTTACAGTGTCTTTACTATGTCTCTTGTCCAACCAGGATTTGGTAAATGATGTGCATTGCATGAATTAATGTTAATATTTGAGTATTTGAATAGTGTGCTAAACATACAATCTGAAACTTTTTTTGTCTCAAATTATCAATCAGCACCGAAAACGCTTCATGTTCAGTATGTGAGCCATTTCATATTTAAATGGATTTAATTTAAAACACCCTATTCAGACAAAATGTCTCAAATAATTGGGAAGAAACAATACACTGGCCACAAGGAGAGAGAAAAATAAACTATTGGACACTTAAATATACAATGCAAAAAAAAAATTTAATATATATGTAACCCTTGGCTGTAAGCTATTAAAATAAACCCGACTACGCCACCTAGGTTATTGCCCAGGAACAAACAAAAAAAAAAAGACACTGGTGAGATCACACAAAAGTTACAATAGTATGAAGGACCCTGCTGGTTCGTTTTGGATCAAGG
>JAUCMS010000145.1:14697273-14724515 GCA_032357445.1 Enteromius radiatus | reverse complement strand
TGCTAGTAGGCGTGTCCTGCCCTGGATGTGTCACTACGACACTTGAAAAATAAAACCCGTTACATATAGAACTGTAATTATACACTATTTACATTTATACAGTCATATATTTTCTCACAAATAACACCCATAAGTTAATAAATTCAATTTACATGCTGAAGTGCATAGTGTTCCATATAACATCGGCCACTCTGAATTACAGTAAGCTTCTACTGAAGCACCATTGTCACAGAACAATGGGAATCATTAGCAATTCTTAAAAAATAGCGAACCATCCAGGGAACATTCACACCAGGTGTTAGTGGACTGAATGGACAGAGATTTTATGGCCACAAAGAACTTGTGAAGGGGGAGCGCTAGGGATTGTCAGTGTTTGACTGGACACAGAAGCAGTTTCCAAATGCATTTGCTCAAACACTGTTCAATACTTGTGTGCTGCTATCTGTATGTCAGAGCAATGAAGGGTGCATGTTCTAGATGTACACCATAATCTTGACAGGGTTGTGTGATACTGTCCAATAAGCTGCAGTGTAATGCCAGTCCAAGCTCTAAAGTGGACTGCAGGGGGGCCGCACCATCCCTGCCCTCATTCACCTCCCCCCACACTACAGGCACTGTGTCTTGAAGGGATGGGGGTCTTTGCTTTTGGACAACGACCCCTGGTCTGGTCAAGCCCCTCACCCGATGCATTTCCATCACGCTTGGACCTCTGCTGGCTCCTCCGATGACCAGTTGAAGGGCCTGGACCAGGACAAGCAGATCCACCCTCAGCTCTACAACACCATCTCTCAACCAGACTCTGTACCTGCACAGAGAAAGAGAAAATAGTGAGCTTTTTTTTCAGAAACGTAGTAATTTCTTGGAGAACTGTGCTAACAACATTCTCGAATCATCTATCAAGTTCCTATTTCTTACCTAGTAGGGAACCCTCGTTTCTCTAGCGAGGGCAGCACAGGTTGGATATTCAGGTGTTGGGGGTTCGAAAAGTGAAAATGAACTTCTGCTTTCTCCAACGGTGCCGACAGCACATCCTCTCCGAGCAGAAACTCAATATTGTAGTCTTGACAAGTAAGAAAAGGTAACATGATTAGGGATAAAGTTGTAACATATACCTGCTGTAAAATCGTGAATTACCAGATTCATGATTTAGTTTTATGCAGGTTCAGAGCTGGTCTAGCTTTGCAAGTGAATTGTTGACATACATTTTCAAATTGCAGTCTTTTGAGGTTCCTCTAAGCAATACTAAATAGTCTTTTTAATATGTCCCGCCAATAAATCTAATTTGAACAAAACAACATTCATAATATATCTGTTTGTGTGTGTGTGTGTGTGTGTGTGTGTGTGTGACGTTGTATGCTACGTTTTAATTACAGTATATTTTTGTCGAAAATACTGCTGGGGAAAAAAACTGTTGTAACCAAGCTGGTTGGCTGGTTTTAACTGGTCTTCCAACCTAGTCGTGGCTGGTTTTAGAAGACCAGCTGATCACTTGGCTTGACCAGGCTGGGATACCACCTTGGCCAGCTTAAACCAATACAGATTGCTTTTAACAGTGAACTAAAGAAGTGTTGATTACTAAATTTGAATAATGCTGATTTCGTTTGGATCTTAAGTTCTCTTGGCTGCATTAAGACTTACTTGCTCTAATATAATTACATTTACGATTCATGAGCAAAACGGCTGGTAAAGCTAAACCTGATGGGAACACCAGCACTTTTTTTTAGCAAGGTGTCATAACAGAAAGCTACTTACCCCCAACTTTTCCGCCTTGTATTCCCTTGACACTTCCACAGTGGTAGCCCACTTGACAACAGCGATAAACCCGTCTGACGAATCTGAAGAGAGGTTGTTCCGGGAAAACCGAACGACGTGGAGCATCACTCATCGTAGATAGTATCTTCAGACGGTACATCTGGCCCCAGTCACCAAGCGGAGTGGTGCTCTCCGTCCACGGGGCGCTCAGGAGGGCGCATTGGTCGTGCTCGGATCCTGGTTCGCGTCGGCTCCGTCTCTGGACGTGTCCGATACGGATTTTACGCTCTCCTTGAAACGAAGTCACCTTACGAAGCTGTGTACGAAGCGATCGGCACTGTACTCCTATAGTCATGAAAGCGAGGGCCAGCAGTAAAACTCGTGTGCGCGTAACCGTGGCCATTTCAAATATCCACATTTATTGCGCTCCGGAGATGCTTGTCTGTGGATCTCCACTACACGAATGAGAGGGTAAATCCTTCTTAAAGTTTCTTCTGTGGAATTTGAATTCTGGCTCCTTTTTGACTCTCCTCCCCCTGGTTTTGTTTGGGACCCTTAAGCAGCCATTCGCACCCCCATCGACCTTTTAAATGTGTCTGCATAATGAGGCGCCCAGAGCACTGCCAGTCCAGGCCATTCTTATTCTCACTCCTAATGACCCTCATTACAGAACATCTGCACCATCACCAACGAGCTGCTCATTTGCAAGAGAAACAACTTAGTCCAAGGGAAGCATAAAACTTTCCCAAACAGCCCTATCCTGACAATAGCTCCACAGCCAACAGAGAGGTAATCTGGGATATAGAAACCATTCATCTGGGTGCACATACACTGGCCCTAAGTAGTATTTGGACACTTAAGCTACACTTCATACTAATACAAATGTATGAATTTAATTACATAGATAACAAACAATCAGCTAAGTAGCTTTTCTCACAGTTAACTTTTGAAGTTAATTTAACCAGGTAGTTTCGGTGTGATTTTTACTGGATGTATGAAGTCAATTCTCCTAAAGTTCACACAGGTCCTATCAGAGAACCACAGGTGTAGCTCACATTCACTATAAAGACGCCTGGTGAACGTTGGACAACCATAAGTGTGTACATTTTTATATACTGAATGAGATATGTATTTTATAATTTATCTATATAATATAATCCATTTAATTTTTTTGGCCAAAAAGTGTAAATAATATAAGAGCTAGTCCACCCAACTTGATAATTTACTAACCCCCACGTTTATTAAGACTTTAGTTATTCTTCCAAAAAATGTAATAAAACCTGAAATATTTCTGTCCTTGATGAAAGAAAAAACTAAAAGGTTTAACCCAAATCACTGAAGTGACATGACTGCTTTATAAGATGAACTTAGGCTTTATTTAAATACTGATCAGCACACATAGATTACATCAAATCTATAACAGACGTATTTGTTTGATGCACAAGAACAAGCATCAATAGTTCTTGTGCATCAAGCACGTTTGATTTGGGAGTATAATGAGACAATATTAAAAAAATATCCTAATTTGTGCTCCCACAATGAAAGAAAGGGGTTTAAAATGACCCAAGGTGAGTGAATGTTTTTTCAGCTACTTTCTAAATATTTCTTCATGTGTGCTATTTCATTTATTTAAACCCTTCTGAAAGAATCTCAAACAGGTTTACTAAAGGACGTTTATTAACACTGAAGCACAATTTCGTTCCATTTAAAAAATATGACAGTTTCAACAGCTATAAACATCTACCTTTAACCGTAATACTGAATGGTCTCAGGTCTCATTTATTAAAGCCTCAGTTCTCTGTTCCACTGAAACAGCAAAAGGCTACAGCGGAACCCAAGTTTGAGGATGGAGACACTTCCTCTATATTTTAGAAATACTTGGAATGACAGCCTTTACTTTTAATTACAAAATTAACAAACAGCAGTCTATTATATAAACACAAAGCATTAATTACATTCTGAGTAGTACAAGAGAGATATACAGTATAAATATTGGGAATATCTAATAAATCAGAGCTATAACAGAATAGAAAATCTAAAAAAAAAAAAAAATAGCTCAGCTAAAGCAGGTTAACTCCATGTTTAAGGAGCCGCTGACGGGCTTTTCTTGGTAGTGAGAAGGCACTATCCTGAGGATCAGGACTCCCAGAGTTTCTGACAGGTGTCCCCTGCTGGAGAAAATATGTCTCCTGGGCCGTGCTACGGGCTCCATACACTGCGGAGCTAGCGTTCCTGCAATTCAGGACATAAACACATTGCTTACATCACTGAAATGTGCTTAAATTATTTTAACACTTACGCTTGATATTTGAACTGTTCACATATAGAGATAATAAATTAAAAACAGGAAATACAGGTGAAACATTGTTAAATGATAAAAATGGCTGAACAGGCATTCACAAACACACACACACTAACCTGACAATAGCCTCCTGTAGTGTGTCTAAGTGTGAGAAATGTGAATGGACCAGCTTAGTGGCCTTTACAAAGGCCTGATCCTGGGGTCCAACGGAGCGCCCACAAACATTAGCTACACAACAAATTAAAAGTCACACACTATTTCAAGAACAGATTCATATATATGTATAAAAAAGTGCTTACTAGTCAGAGTGTTTTGAATGCAGTCATAGTGAGCAAAGGTGTAGGGCCCGGGTGGGCCTGGTGTCCCAGGTGAGGTGTTTCTCAAGTGAGCCTCAAGCCCGTTTAACGATGCCAAGCTGCTGTGATGCTGCAGTTATAGTAGAGAATACTTTTATAACAGAAGAAAAAGTTCTTGGGGTTTGTAATTTTTTAAGGGATAGCGCACCCCCCAAAAATTAAGCAAAAATAAAAAATTAAAGTGAAGTAATTAATGACAATTACAATTTTTGGGTTAACTATCCCTTTAAGTGTGTCTCAAAGTTGTATGTTAACCAAGGATGCATATTGCATCAAAAAAATACAGTTAAATTTAGCTGAACACAAGTAAAAATAAATAAATGAATATAATGGGGGTTCTCACACACACATTAAAATACATTTTAGATAGTATTTCACCCTAAAGAATGAAAATTAGCTTAATATTTACTGTCATTTAGGCCATCCAAGATCCTCTGCAGTGAATGGGTGCCATCAGAATGAGAGTCCGAACAGCTGAAATAAACATCTAAATAATGCACAAGTAATCCGAAACCAAATCTTTTTTACTGGAGTTGTTGTTATGAATTATAAAGTAGTATTTTGTCCAAAAGCAGCAGTTTAAAATGAACAAAGCCTTAATGATGGATTTGTTTTGAGTCATGTGGATTATTTGTGAACATGCTGTGATGTTTTTTTCAGCTTTCATTTTGACCCATTTACTGCAGATGATCCAAGAGATGTAATGCTAAATTTCTCCAAATCTGTTCTGATGAAGAAACTTACTCATCTACATTTTGGGTGGCCAGAGGGTGAATACATTTTCAGCAAATATACATTTTTTGTTCATTAAACATATATGATATAGTTTAAACAAGACACAAACTTGGGTTTCTCACCACTTCCTCTCTGGCGGAGGGGTCTGTGTTGAACTCAGGCTCCACCAGCAGAGCCAACACCAAACCTCTGATTCTATGCTGATATAGCACCAATGGCACTAGAGAGGTTTTTTCTTTGTTCTCATGTGGTGAGGGGGTGTTTGTGGGTTCATATTTCTCCTTGAGGTTCCTATTGACTTGTTTGCTCTTTGTCTTTGCTTCTGTCTCTGTTTCTCTTTGGAATTTTCCTTTTTTATTGGTCACGTGATCTTTAGCTTCCAGTTTATTTTCTTCACTCTGAATCTGGTTGTCAAGGTCAGAGTTGTCGAGACAGTTGGACTGCTCATACCCATTAGTGAGGGCTTTGATTTCTTCACTCTGAATGTCCTGATCTGAATTTAAACCTTCACTTTTGGTTTCGGACCCTGAGTTTGCATCTACATCCTGCTTTATGTTCAGGCCTGTCAATCTTTCTTCCACCGCACACAAGTTAGTCCCGTTAGAAGTGCTGTGTTCATGTGAGTCAGGAGTGAAATACTCTGATTGGTTCATGAGATTGGAGTGAATGGGAGTGTTAACCCGTGAGGGAGAAGCGCTGAAACACAGTTCATCAGAGAGTGAGGAGCGAGGAGAAGACGGCATCGTCTGATAGGATATTGGGGGACACTGTGTAGGATCTAGGCTTGAAGAGTCAGTATCTGTGGTTGGGGTGTCGGATAAAGTGCGAGACAAGAGCCTTGACTTGCTGGGTTGGCAGGGAGGTTGATTGCAGTGAGACCTTTGAATGAGAATAAATACATGTGAACATGTAATGACATCAATGTTTGGAGTCAAATAAAAAAAAGGAGGAAAAAAAAATCAATACTTTTATTCAGCAAAGGACACATTAATTTGATCAAAAGTGACAGCAAAGGCATTTATTATGTTACAAATTATCATTAAAGACTCAAACAAATGTATCAGTTTTTACAAAAAAATGTTAAGCAGCATTATTGTTTACAACATTAATAATAATAATAATAATAGATGTTTCTTGAAAGCATGAAATTGTTATATTAGAGTGATTTCTGAAGGACTATGTGACACTAAAGAATAAATTACATTTTAAAATATAAAACAACCCATTTAAGTTGCGATAATGTTTATTTCAAAATATTATTGTTTTTACTATATTATTATTAAATAAACACAGCCTTAGTGAATATAATAGACAAAAATCTTACCAAATTTGAAATTTTTTATCAGTATTTTGCTTTCTGACCCTGAAGAGACAGCAACGCAACTGACACATTCAAGGCCTAAGAAGATCATTGTTAAAATAGTCCATGTGACATCAGTCCATGTCAATTAGTCCATGTGTTCAACCATAATTTTACGAAGCTACGAGAATACTTTTTGTGTCCTAAGAAAACAAAAACTACAAATGTATTCAATTTGTCACGATCTGCTGCCATTCATTTTTGTTTTTTCTTGTGCACAAGAAGTATTCTTGTAGCTTTGTGAAATTACGGCTGAACCACTGATGGACTATTTTAATGATGTCTTCAATTATGTTTCTGGGACAGGGAACATTTCAGTTACATTGCTGTCTATGGACAGTCAGAAAGCTCTTGAATTTCAGCCAAAAAAAAAAAAAAGTTGGAAAAGTAAATTTTTGTTTTGTTAAAAGATCTTACGGCTTTGGAATGACATGAGTGTGAATACTTAATGGCAGAATTTGCATTTTTGGGTGAACTCTCTCTTTAATGCATTCACTTCTTGATTTGTACCTGCAAGCTCTATCCACTGGGGTGCAGTGGAGCATGTGCAGTTCAGTGGGCGTCAGGAACACCTGTGTGGTAGCTGTGAAAGAGGACGATAAGCCCACTGATGAGCTCAGGCCATTGGCCATCACTTGAAAATCCTGTAACAAGAAACAAGAAAAAAAAAAAGTATATATATATATATATATATTTTTTTTTTTTTAAGTCAGTATCAGGAACCACCATTAGGAGTCTCCATGAACTTGACTGTACCTGGGTGTACGTTTGTGTCTCATACACCATTACCTTCACTGTCAGCGCAGGCGGCATCTGAGTGCTAACCACCCTATACAACAGAGAAATGTAAACCTCTGTAAATATGTAAAAAGCTTTAGCCATTTAAAGATACATGATCAATATTTGAGACATATGATTATAAATTATCTTAAATATATATTTTTTTTCTACAGTGAAAGCTCACCTGCCCCTGTAGAGGATACAGCCTGCCAAGACCAGTGGACATCGCTGACATGCCTGAAGAATGAGGGCAGCCTTCAGTAGCAGCAGAGGATCAATCTGATGTGGTGAGGAGAAGTTATCATTAACAAACAACGAACAGGGATAGGATGCTTTACTTGACCAAATTAATTTGACACACTATTAACGTAATACACACAGGATCTTTAGAATAGATCCACTTATACTTACATGAGTGGAGTCAATGGTCCTCAAGCAGCTGAAGATGTTGTGCAGCTCAGTGGAGCCGCCCTGCAGGTGACAGAGATATCTGGCCCATTGTAGAGCCAACTCCTCTTTACTGTACAACTGTGTATAAACACAACATATATGTTAAAGTGGTCTCATATGGTATTAACATTTAATAAATAGAAAATATTGTTTAAAAGGTCTGTAAAAGCTTTTATTTTTGTGGACGAATCAGGGTTATTATATTTGATTGAATGTAAAACCATAAAAACATTAAACTAATTAAAAAGGTTGCCAATGCAGTTGTTCAGTTTTTTTGTTTTTGTATAATATAATATAGATAAAAACAAAACCTTAATAAAAAATCAAGTTGACAAAAATATAGCTAATAATAATAATAATAAACACAAATAATATGAGAAAAATGTATCTTAATTCGAGTTACGAGAGAGCATGAGAGAGGTTTATCTTCAATGTCACAGTTTTTGTATTTTATTTTATTTTTTTAGCTTTTTCCGTCTCAACGTAGGACACATTGATACATCAACTACTCATTGAATTTTCAGCATCATCATAATAATCATCCAGTCATCTGTGTCACATGATCCTTCAGAAATCATTTCTAATATACTGATTTGGTGATCAAGAAACATATTTTCTTAAATATTTTTGTGAAGCCCAGGACACATTTTTAGTTAAGACTCTTTGATGAATTTAATTCTCAAAGAACTGCCTTTATTTCAAATCTTTTGTACCATAACAATATTTCTGTACTGACACTTTTGATCAATTTAATGCATCTCATCTAAATAAAAATGGGAGAAAAAAAAAAATCCCTGACCCCAAACCATAAACAAATATATATTCAGGTTAAATCATGATCTCAAAAAGTTTGACACCTGGTAGCTCTGACGCACTGGTCCATTGTAGAAACAGAAGAGAGCAATCAGCTGATCAAGTAAGTCACACACACTCACATCAGGAATGTCAACCACACAGCTTAATGCCTGGAAACCAGAGAAAGACATTAGATTTTGTAACGTCATTACCCAAAGACAAAATATCCTCTTACCCAGAGAAAGTTATCCCTCATGCGAACTGCATATTTGCTTTTGCGCAGGCGAAGAAGACGCACAGGAGATGATGACAGCTCAGACACACAACGACACACACCGGCCAGCTGGCCACAAAGCAGCTCTTGTTGGTCTATTGGCATCTGCAACAGCACACACACCATCATGCATGTGTGTATAAAGTGTTATAAAGGTCATTTTTTGAAACAGCTGTGTTATAGTAGTGCTTTGGAAGGTGCAGTTGCTTCTGCATGCTTTAAACAAAATATTTTTTTTTCTTCTTACTAATCAATATGAGCAGGACATATGTCTTACATCCTCAGGAGAGAAGTAGTAAATCCCATCTCTAGTCGGGTCACCCTCCTCTTGCACCTTTGAACTATCGTACAGGAAGAAGCAGCTGCATTCAGAAATAAAATGAGACACACAAGCAGTACAGTTAGCCATTAAACCTCTCATCTTCCAGTAGTTCTGTTAAAAGTGAGGAAACTGATATAAAAGAGTTATCTATTGATGTTAAAATCGCTGATGTTGATAATATCTTTAAGCATGTGTACAATAAGCTTTTGTTCTCCATTGTAAAACGCATCTTAAGAAGCGGCAAACATGTTATACAACGTGTAACTTCGTTTAAAGAAAGACTGTCAAGGTTTACACACTGAATAATATTCTCACCATCTAGAATCAGTTATAGGCACTGTCTCAGCCATTGGTGATCTGTTGAATGAGAAGCAATCTGGTTAGAAGTATAGGTTACCCCAAAATTAAAATGAACTCAGCTTCTGGCCATCCAAGATGGGGTTAAGTTTGTTTCTTCATATGAACAGATTTAGAAACATTTAGCATTACATCACCTGCACATCAGGAGTGAATGGGTGCCATCAGAATGAGAGTCCAAGCAGCTGTTAAAGACATAAAAATATACTCAACTCCAATCCATTATTTAACGTCTTGTGAAGCGGAAAGCTGGGTGTTTGTAATGAACAAATCAATCAAGATGCCTTAACATTAAAATGTTGCTTCCAGCTAAAATACAAGCCCTCAATATTGCTTTCCGCAGTGAAAAAGTCATCTTGTCTGAATCAGGAGACAATATGGACAGATATGCACTGTTTACAAACTCAAACAGTCTCAACCATCTAAACAAATATGTCAATGGATTTTGTTTTGAGAGAGGACAACATCGGATTGACTTTTTCAGTGGAGGAAGTGTTATAATGGATTAAGATTTGGCTAGAAGTGACATTTTAGAGATATTTAACCATGTCAGAATTATGCCTTAATATAATTAATATTGGTTTCTTTATCACAAACACAGCTTTTAACTTCACAAGATGGACTGGATTTTTGGACTGGAGTGGTGTGGATTAATTGTGATGATGTTTCATTCACTGCACATGATCCACTGGTGAGCAAGTGATGTAATGCTAAAGTTTATCCAAGTGCATCTTGGATGACCCAAGGGTGTGTAAAAGTTCCTTTCTTTCTTTCTTTCTTTTACTTTTGACAAACTATGATCAACAGTGTTTGTAAAAGTGCATCTATGGGGAAAGTAACAGTGACAGAACTACTTTAACTGGTCCAAAAATCTGAGACCACATTGAAAATCTGGGAAATTTTTCATTAAAAGCTGTGAATAAAAGAGTAAAGATTTAATAAAGATGTCTGTTAAAGATCTCTTGATCTGGAAAGCATCTGCTGTCTACAAACGTCTAATAGACGTCTATTTAACATCAAAAAGGAGACGTCCAATAGACATATTGCAGATGAGCAAACAACCTAAATAATACGTCTTGCAGATCTAAATGCAAATAGACGATGTGTGCTATCTGGCACATTTTCTTGATTTCTTTAAAATGCACTCAAGATTGTAAACCACTTCACTACTATGTATTCATTCATAGGATCTGTACTTAATTCGAGTAACGTTACTTAAAAAAAAAAAAGTAATGCTTGTTCTTTAACGTTACATTTTCAAGTCATATATTATGCCCGACAGTCCTGACAACTTCCTTTAGAACTCCAAAGCAATGCATTTAATTAGACATATACTTCACCTTTTCCCTACAGAAGCCTTACAAGATCAAAATATCTTGAAATCACACTTAAGTATTAAAAGAGAGACAGACGAGCAATACATGAACATTCAGTGTTTATGTCCTTGTTACACAACGTATGTTTGCGACTGATTGAACACGCAGATGTGGAAAAAACAAGCCCTCCATGTTCCTCGTCTGTGTAACAAGAACCGATAACTTTACAGGCATTTTCACTCACCGTCTGTGGTTTAAATGAAGTTAATAAACTTTACGCATGTCATCCAACTTTAGCTGAGTTACTCAATCTCACTCCCGTAATTATTCATACTCGCTTAGAGAATACAAAAAAAAAAAAAACGAGTTGGCTAACCGAATGCTAGTAATATTTTCAATATAAACGGAAACTGATAAGACGTCATGTTTCATGATGCCATTAAATTTCGTTTGAGAAGGAATGTGTCACAAGAAAAGTCATGTGAGTGTCTTAACAGTACGGCGAGCCTGGAGGAACAAACTTCATTACGTTACCCATTTTACCCTTGCGTTTTTTTTGTGGGAGGGATAGTAGACATGTACACAAACACACATATATTTGATTTATTTTTAAACACATTTCAAGTCACATGCACCAATTAATAGAATACACAAGTTGTTTCACTTCTATACCCTTAATGCAGCATTTAACAACTAAAACATTTTATGTATCTTAAGATCTTTGTCACTCCTTTTAAAAATTAGACTTCTGACACCGTTTATAATTTAATGAATAGATTTTAATTTCAGTTTAAGCTGACAATGCGATACAATGGTCCTTAAGTAAATGTAACTGTTTCTATAAGGTACTTCCACTAGGTGTGGAAAGCACAGAGGTAAGTTTAACGTATAGGACAGATGTCATGTAAACTGATAAAAATTGAGGAGTGGTCCAGAGAAACGAGAGGGGGATACAGAGGGCCCTCTGGTCCCAGTAGGGGAGTTCTGATAGATCTCCAGACAGCCTTCAATGATCGTGATGCTCATAGCCGTCAGGGAGAGCGTTGACATGGGAGTTGTGGAAGAGAGAATGGTTGCCATCACCCCATGGGAAACGCTAAAGTAAGTGTGGGGAAGAGAGAAAAGGGATTGTTTGACTAACAAAATTAACATTTATTCTTCAATTATTACACAGAAACACTCAAGTCTCCATGATACATTTTTATACAATAATACGCTTGAGCAAAAAACGTATGTAGGTATTTGGTTTTTATTAGTATTAGGCATGTGGTCAGTTTTCTATATCTACACTAATTATTGTTATGATTTTTAAATATAAAAGAAATCTTATTGCTATAACACTATTGTACTTTAAAAAATAAAATATCAATAAATTATTAGATTCTCTTAATTTTTGTTTACTGCAGATTTATAAACATTTTACTGTTACTATTTTGGGAATATGCCTTGCACTCTTTAATGTTCAAATGCATGTTTTAATTGAGTAAACCAAACAGCTGCTAACAGGTATTGCTTTCCAAAAAAATAAAACATAAATCATCTGATTAAATGCAATTCATATGGGTCAAATAGTACTTCAAGATACAAAATATGGAAATAAATCACATCTCTGTAAGAATCGTTAAATGCATGCATATAAGTGAAAGTTAAATAATCAAACAAAAGATTTTTTAAAACAACCTTTTTACTGTATTTCAGTTTTTGAATATTTGGAAATTTAAATGTTCAATGTATAAATGTTATATAAATATGGACTATAACCATATTATTCCATCCCATACCATGGTAATCATTGAAATAATATAGAGCATTGAAAACTGTAAAGTATCAAAAATGATTTTTCTAGTTATTACGTTTATCAGCACTACCAGAAACATTAACATTTCTTTTTACAGATATATGCAACGCATATGGTTATGGAGCCTCATTCCTTGCAGGTCACCCGAAGTATCAATTAGAGTACGCACAAATCTCTAATATCAAATAAACCAACAATTATTACATTTCATTTACTTGGAAAAAAAAAAAAAAAAAAAAAAAAAGAGTTTAATTTTCAAATGAAATACAGCTTTAGCTGACAACAAAAAAACACTTTTAAAAGCTATGGAAACTGTATCTTTGTATGTATCCTTTGTGTCAAACAAACAGGCCATACCACCAGATTCCATTGAACTATTACACCTCCTTTTCATAAAGGCAAAACCCTCCCACCAGACTCATCCTGCAGACCTGTTATAGGTAGTTTTGAGTGTAAAGAGTGTGTTTTCACCTTGCTGCGGATGCGCAGATGGCTGTAGGGGATGAACTCCGGCTGCTCGTCGCTGTGTTGTTGAACCCTGAGGTACGTGTTGAGCATGCACACCGCCACTCCGGGCAGCGCCACCACAAATGACAGGATCTTCCATGTCTTGGCTATATTAACACGCATCAGCAATATATTATGAATAAATTAGTTTGACACGTTTTAGACATTTCCAGTGTAAGTTAACAACATTTACATAAACCGGTTTAAATGCTACTCGTTTAGTTCATTCAACTAAGTAGTTATCAACACATGACTAACTTAATTTTCGTTTCTTTAGTACGAAAAAGTCTAAACCAACTGCTATTCTGCGATTTATGTCAACGGCAGAATAACATTATTTAGCCATTCGCGTCACTTCCACAAGGTCAAAACGTAGAGTTCCGGTTGTTCGTAAGGGTTTGTCTTTTTTATTACATCGTCTGTTTTAGGTTATTCAGAGTTGGTTACCGACCTGCTTGTTCGCCGTGAGCTGCAGCAGCGGAAAGCTGACGGGTTTGGGTCAGCACAGCAGACTCCAGGAGCTTCTGGGATAGACGTCCGATCGCGGCCATTTTCGCTGAGACTGGACCAGCAGCGGAAGAAGCTTTAAGGCTGCTGCTGGTGCTGGAGATTTACTCGCCCGCCATCTAGTGACGGGGAGGTTCACAACAGCTCCGTCAAACTAGTGTTGGGGATTTTGACCCATGCAATAAAAGTTATATATATATATATATATATATATATAATTAGACAGTACAAAAACAATTATACACAAAGACATAAAAATACAAAAATAAAATAAAAATCATAGCCTTCCTAGGGTTAACACAAATAAGGTAATAAAATTACATTAAGACACAAAGGATGAATACAAAGATACAGTTTCCATAGCTTTTAAATTAGTAGAACTTTGGATAGCTTCCACATATTTAATTAAGTCATATAAAAGTATTGGTCAGGATCTTCAGGTACCATTGTCAGGCCAAGTAGGTGGCGACAAGTGAGTTTTTGGGTGTTACAAGTGAGTAAATCGATTTATTAAACAAAACAGCAATAACAGAGGGATTGATACGTTCTATCAAAGCTATAATTTTAATTGTGTAGTTTCAGTTATGTTATTACATTGTGTTAATATATATAATTATTCCTACATTATGTCTTCTAGCTGTGAATAAAAGCGACTCATATTACGAACCAGTCGTTAAAGGTCAGTTGTTGTTTTGTTTTTTTCATCCGAAAGCTGGAGAATTTAATTGATTTAATTGATGTATGTTTTGTTATGATCTGGGATGCTATTTGACAGAGATACAGCAATTAGAATATCTGGAATCTGAGGTTGCTAAAAATAAATAAATAAAGTCCAAACAAAGTCCTTAGCAATGCATATTACTGATAATAAAAATAAATAAATAAATGTTATATATATATATATATATATATATATATTGAATTGATATTTAATAAATATATATAATTATTTGGCATAAAGGAAAACTATACATTTTGCCCGATGCAGTAGGTTTTTGGCTATTGCTACAAATATAGGCTACCTGTGCTACTTAAGATTGTTTCAAGACTGATCCAGCGCCACATTTGTTTCTACACTCCAGAGCTCTGCTTCCAATCACTTTCTGACTCAAAACGTCGATTAGACGGGGGCGTTCATTCAGTAAAGAGGTAGAATAATCAATTTTCATGATAGTGTAAGGATAGCACATTTTGTTTCAATTAGCTGTATTCTACGAATCAACAGTCACTACTGTTAAGTATAAATGCCTTCAGTTCATTAAATGGGAAATCCTTTGGAACACTTTAAATGCCATGCTGTTGCATTCATTTTAGATTAGACTAAAAAGCCAACAGGCATGCGTGCACAGTTGTTTTTCTGACTTGCCACTAAGATATTTATATTTTATAGCTACTTTGTCATGCATTTCTGGCAACTGTGATGTTCTTGGCAGAAAACCCCGAGCTTTGGTTTGGCTGGGTAGGGAAGACCAGCCCCTCTGGCGTCATCCTGCTATTCCACACAGTCTTCACTTTCCATGTTGTGTCATGCAAAACTCGCGTGTCGCAAGGAAAAGTGTCGCAAGAAAACACGCTGATCAGTAAGTTGAAGTTTTCTTAAATATCATTTACGCTTTGAAGATTAAAAAACTGGAATTCAGAGTGTTTTCTCATTGTTCATTCATGCTCATAACAGTATTGCATCTTTTGCATTGAATGTAATGGATTTGTTGTGATGGATTTGAAACATCTAGTATTTCGGAGAATGTTGCATTTTCAGATTTATTTCTTTTTTTGTCATTACAATCAGGCTATAGGCTGACCTCAAGGAATGCAGTCCAACAAACTCTCAGATGATGTGGAGAGAAGTCCTGACAGGGTGGATCCCGTCTTCCAGCAAGGCAAGTAAAGCAGTATCATTGTAGCTTATTATAGCAGAGACAGTGGTTGTGGGTGTTGGCTGCTCATACACTGGTTAGAAGCTTCAAGACCAGGTAGGAGTTACTGATGAACTTTCTATCAGTCAATCAGGCATTTATTGATTGCATAACATAATTGCTTTAAATAAAAATGTGATCGAAGTAAAACATAGTAGTAAAGGTGCTTAAAATGTTCCACACATTGATGCCATAGAATAACCATTTTTGGTTCCACAAAGAATCATTCAGTCAAAGGTTTTTTTAAAGGGCCATCTATTTCTTACCATTTTATAATCTGAAGAACCTTCTTTTGCCACAAAATACCAAGAGAAAGGTTCTTAAGAAGCTTATTTATCGAGCCATTTAAACAAAAAAGGTTATTTTATGGCATCATGAGACACCTTTATTTTTAAGTGTACATTCTGTACATTATAAGCTCATCTAATTGTGTTTGCTTTTGATTTATCTGATTGAATTTTTTTTTTTTCACTGTAATGTTCAGGCAAAGTGGCTTGTGTCATGTTCACGGTTCTCCTTGTCCTTTCATTCTTGGTAATAGGAATCGTAACGGGTCTTAATTGTAAGTCACATGTATAATGTCTCTCAGCCCCAGCATATTCTTTGGGTTAGTGGTTGTGTAACTGGTTTGTTTTTAATTAAATGTCCTCTAGTCAAGAAAAACTCACAAGAGGACCAGACCAGAGGTCTTCTTTTTGATGATTTTACACCCATCCCATTCCAGTACAAAGGTGATAGGGGTAAGATATGTTGTAAAATGAATACAATTGGCATTCTAATTCTAAACCGTTTTTACATTGGTAAGCAAGTTGTGTCTATATAATTGTGTGGTTTGCTTTCTTAAATACAGGGCTCTGCTCGGATGGTTGGGTTTTATATAAGAACACCTGTTATTTGATAATGAATGTTTATAGGACATGGGAATTATCAAAGTCCTTATGTCACAGCTTTGGGGCGCACTTGATGGTTGTGAACAGTGAGGAAGAGCTGGTAGGAACATGACTTTATATTTTCATCTTCATCTCCACGCAACTGTTCAGAAGTTTGTAGTCAGCAAGATTTTGTGTTGTTGTTGTTGTTGTTGTTGTTGTTGTTTTTAGAAAGGAAAATGCTGATCTTTTCAACAATTAAAGAATTCTGAAAAAATGTTCCATAGTTTCCTCAAAAATATTAAGGAGCACAACTTGGCAATGATAAGAAATGTTTGTTGAATATCAGAAATCAGAATATTAGAATGATTTCTTAAGGATCATTTGATACTGAAGACTAAAGTAATGGCAGAAATATCAAATATTTATTTAAATAAATGCAGTCTTGGTGACATTGTTGCCTCTTTATTTCAGGAGTTTATTTCAAGAGTAGTTCAGAAGAAGACTGGCTATTGGATTGGTCTCAAGAAGGACAAAATGGGACAGTGGTCTTGGGTTAATGGAGATAATTATCATTCAACTCCACAGTAAGAAATCACTGGTGTACATTATAAGAATGTGTTTTAGGCTGTCTGTAATACTGTACTGGATCACATACAGTACCAACCAGATCAGTACTTCTCCTTCTGAATTCATTGTTTCGTGCTCTTTTCAGGTTCTGGGATAAAAATCAACCTGCTCATTGGGATATGGAGTCCTGTGCTCACCTAAAAGGATCTGACACAATGCATCGAAAGCTGATGCATGATGCTGACTGTCACAGTCAACTGTATCACATTTGTGAACGCAAACTAGAGAAAGGCATGCGGTAGGAAACTTAACCCTCATGTCAACTCCATTAGACTCTATTAAAACACTGCTCTGAACATGCTCCTTTTGAAATTGTTGCAATTTTTGTTTGTAAACTCTACTTCTCTGACTGATGCACATTTAATGTACTTTTGCTATTCATAAGTCACTTTTTATAGTGTTCCAGTGTATAGTCCTGTTACATGAACACATCCAGTAAAATGTTTACAAAAATGTATAATTTGTTCAATTCATTTTTGGCCCAATTTAATTTGAAGAAATCAATTAACAATCCTAATTATCCTAATTATTATGCATTCTTATTAAGTCATGTCATCAAGCAAAATTCAGGGTAAGATTTAAAGAAATGCTAACCTCTTTTGGTGAGTCAGATGAAATGCAAATAAGTAAACGTAAAGAAGAGAGTCTCCTTAAAAGGGTTCTTGATTTTTATTATAATGCTGTCGAACAATTAATTGTGATGAACTGTGTATAATTTTTTTGTGTGTGTGAGTATATATATTAATTAATATACTCTGGATAAAAGTATTGATTACTTTCATATTCCTTTTACACAGTAGTGTATGTATCTAGTTGTATTCAAATAATTTATTAAGATCTGAACACCAAGTATAACAAGTAGGTAAAGAAGCATATGATGAATTGATTACGGTTTCGCACACATGTGAAGATACAAGTGTTACAAAAAGACCAATAGGATATTAGGATTGTCAATTCCGGTTTTAGAAATGGTTAGGAGCCATTGCGTAAGGACAGAGAGACAGAGAACAGCCATCAGGACACTGACCGCAACCGAGGAGAGAGAGTCCACTGAAACAATCACTTTAAACAGTAAGATTCACTGCACTTGACAGTTAGTTGTTGTATGTTTCTTTACATGAGAACATTTTAATGTATTGTCCTTTATAGTAAAATCCAACTTTGATTTTGGTAATAAGAATGTTTACAGATTAACAGTCTTGCAAGAATATGTTTGATGTCTTTTTTTTTATGTTTTTGTGTATTTTGACAGTATTTTATGTCAGTTAATAAATTTCTGATATACAAAAGTCCTATCATTCTGTTGTGGTTTTGTGATTTTCATTTGCTCTTCATGTTTGTGATGGATGAAGTTCAGACATAGTTTGTAAGTGTAGAGGTTAATATTCAACTGTTTGTTGCACGACCTTGAAACCTTGCTTTAGTACATTCAGTCTATTTATTTACACCTCAATATATCAATGTTGCGGCAAAAAAAAAAAAAAAAAAAAATATATATATATATATATATATATATATAAAAACTGAAAAATCCCTGCTTTATTCCTCAGACATGGAAACTGTATCATATGACCGGTTTACCACATCTGAGGCAGAAATAAATCAGGTTGGCCAAAAATGTACATATGAATCAGGTGAGAAACATGTTTTTTCATTAATTTTATGAAAGGAATATTTGCATATTACTTACAAAAAAAATACTAGTATGTCTAGTAACAAGATAAGGTGGTGAAATACCATAGTACATCACTGTTTATTAAGGACGAAGGCAAAATTCTGTCTCTGTTCCTTAATCTTACATTTGAACTTTTTTCCTTTCCTACAGTTAGACAGAAAAGAAAGATGTACATTCTATATGGCGTTCTCGTCCTCTATGTGTTTATACTCACTCTGGCTCTAGGAATTAAAAGTATGTTGGCAGCATTTTTCTTTCACATTTAGCAAAACTTGCATGGGATTTTTCACCAGAGAATTTATACATATAATTATAATTCTTCAAAGTCTCTCAGGTCAGCCAAGATGTTGCTGATTTGAGACTTTCTCTGAAGACCCCTGAGGCCCCCAACACTTTGCAATTTGGTAAAAATAACTTTTTCTGTCTGTGCAAAATTGCTATTTTATATAGGTATATCCATATTTAAACGATACTAACAATATGTTTGTTTGTTTGTTTAATCATCTGTTTCTCCCAGAAAATGCTCATTTCTCTGAACGTGTGATGGAGGTGCAAGGTGAGTAACGTTAGAGCAAATGCCTCTAAGCTTTCCATTTGTATAATTTAATAATAAGTAAGGGATAATATACAGCTAGCAGGTTGTTATCGCTGAATAAAGCCTTTCATCTTAAACAACAGCCCTTGGGCTGCCAATAAGACTGTCGGCCTTTATTCTGCAACAACAACCTGCTAGCTGTATATTATCCTGTTTATTACACAGCTTCTTGCCCCAAAAGTAAATAATAAAACAATCAATAATAGAATACAGTAATACAATTTGTTTTAACCGGGGAGTCAGTTGAGTCATCTTCTATCCACTGCTTTTGCTTTTTCCATACATGTTGAATTTAAAGTTGAATTACTCCATTTTAACTCGTGGTAAAGCATTTTTAAGCCACAGGATGGCGCCAAACTGTCAGCGACAGCTTAGTGATAACATTCATGAAGATTCGTAGTACCCGGATGAGCCAGTGTTATTAGTTTTACCGGTTGTTATTTGGGAATAACAAACCTTGAAGCGTGGCGACTGACCAATCAGAATCGAGTATTCCACGAAGCCATGTAATATGGCTAATAAAATATCAATAAAAAAGATAGCCAGCATAGCCATTTGAGTGAACCGCTGAAACTGTTTTCTCAGCACTTCTCTTCACCTCTTGAACTCTTGTGTGAAACCTGATGATAACGTTCTCCAGATTTGAGATAATCCAAAGAGCGTGATGGAAGAGTCACATGATCAGTAGCTATCACAAATGCACTTATTTAATTAGAGACCTAAAAATAGGAATGTATTCCTGTTCATTCATCTTACATTAAACTTTATGTTTATTTCCAGGTTCAAACTTGATTATGAATTCTAGATTTTCAATGTGGATTCAGACTTTTGCACCCCACTGTATTTTCTGATCTTGTTTATATTGGAAACCTGCCTGATTTAAGGTTCAGTTTGATTCTAAGTTTGTTTAAATGTGTCTGTGCAGGTCCCTGTCAGGAGGACTGGGTGTTTTATAAAGACTCATGCTACTTTCAGTCTTCAGTGAAGAAGAACTGGCAAAATGCTGAGAAGAACTGTGTGGAGAAACGTTCGCATTTAGTGGTTGTCAATGACGTGAAGGAGCTTGTAAGACGAGAACACTTAGCATCAAAATAATCTGTGGGAGTTTTATGCGATGTTACACGTTCGGCCTCTTTTTGAACCAGGACTTCCTGTCTTCATTCGTGAAGATGTCTGAAAGCTACTGGATCGGGCTCGTTGAGAAAGAAGAGGGACAGTGGACCTGGGTAGATGGAACAGACTTTAGTGCTACTGAACCGTAAGTTCACTAAAATAGTGAGAGGAGGTCATTGGGGTACAACTCCAAATGCACTAAGCAACTGCTAATGTCTGTTTCAGCCTCTGGGATCAAGGTCAACCAGATGACTGGGATGTCCGAGTGAATGGTGAGGATTGTGGGCAGCTTCATCGCCGGACAACATTGGAAAGACGGAGGCTGTGGAATGATGCAGACTGTACGCTTTCTTACCCTTTCATCTGTAAAAGCAAACTCAAGAGCCACTGATAAACATCAACTAAATTTTAGTCTCTTTTTTCCAGTAAAATATCTAAACATCCTTAAAACAAGATATATTTATTTGAGTACCAAATTGTAGATGTATGTATTGAATTAATGTATGTAAGTTGCATTGTTTTTTTTTCTAAATTAAAGCTCAAAGCAGAACATTATATGCTTAAACAATTTACCAATGGGTAAAAAAAATAAATAACATTGCTTCAAGGTAATGTCTCTCTTAGAATTAATATCTGAGGAAATTTTACTTCTCAGGAAAATTAAAGGATGTTTAGATGTTTTTATTAGAAAAAAAACTGAGGGTTATTCTTTCAACAAATGAATGTGACAGATTCCATGCAGGATTACAAATTAAGTATACTTAAATTAAATACTTTAAATATGTTTGTTTAATTCATATAAGAGGATTACATTATGATTCTTTTTCAATAATTACATATAAATGTGTTTTTCTAAACTGGCTTAAACTACAAAAATAATTTTCTGAATATTATGAATATATTAATCATATGTTTTTCAAATAATTAACAATACTAAAATAATTGTCTAATTGTTTTTACTTGTTTTAAGCTCAAACCGCCATTTGGAAGAAAATACATAAAAAAATGTCTTATTAGATATACATTTTAAGTTTATTTTGCTGCTTTATGTTCAACTGTGTTCAGTTACTTTTTTTCCACATCAGTTTACACCCCATACACCATAATGGCAAAGCAAAAAAAGAACTATCATAACTTTGTTAATTCATTATTTATAAAAAAAAAAAAAAAAAAGTACTTACTGCATAAGTAATCAGTATTTAGCTGAAGCACCTTTACAAATCTTTTGTACAAGCTTTGCTCATCAGCATTTGGCAATTATCTGCCATTCATTTCCTCACCTCTTTACCTCTCAAGCTCTGTCAGGTATTTTAGGTTTCTGCATAAATATTTGACTGGGTTCAATCCCAGGCTGTGTGGGTCACTCAAGGAGTTCACAGAGTTGTCCATAAGCCCCAGTCTGAATGCTCTGAACCGGTTTTTCATTACGATTTTTTGAATATCTCAATATTTTGGTTCATTGAGCTTTTCTTCTAACAAGTCCCTCAGTCCTTGCTAAAAAACAGCACTACAGCATGAGGCTGATACCAGCAAATTTTACTTTTTCATATTTCCTTCCAAACATGTTGTTTGGAATTGAAATTCATCAAACCAGAGAATCTTGTTTCTCACAGTCTGTGTGCACATTAGCTGCGTTTTTGCAAATCCCAATGGTGTTTTCATGTTTCTTCACTGAGGAGAGGATTGACTCCTGCCACACAACCATAAAGCCCAGATCAGTGGACTCTTGCAGTGATGTTTGTCCTCCTGTAGGTTTCTCCCATCTCCATATATGATCATGGAGCTCAACTAGAGTGACCATAAGGTTCTTGGTCACCAGTCTTGACAATGCCCTTCTCCATCAATTGCTCAGGATGTCCAGCTTTAGGAAGAGTCCTGGTTGTTTTAAATATCTTCCATTTATTATCTTCCATAATACAATTCCATTCTTCTGTGAACCTTCAATGCAGCAGAATTTTTTTCTGAACTCTTCCCTAGATGTGTGGCTTCATGCAATCCTGTTTCTGAGCTCTACAGACATTAGTTTTTGTTTTTTTTTACCTCATATCTGTTCAATTAGCCACAGGTTAACTCCTCTCAAAGTGTAGGTACATCTATAAGCCATATGAATGCTCCCAAGCTAAATTTCAACTATCCCATATAAGGGTATGAATACTTATGCAATGGAATGTTTTTGTTTTGTTTTGTTTTGTTTTGTTTTGTTTTTTTTCTTTAAGAAATTTCCTTTAGAATTGTTTTTTATTTGGTATTATGGTGTATAGAGTGTAGATTGATGTAGAGAAAGAAAATTCAATTTAAAATAAGGCAAGGAAAATGCAAGGAACTGTATCCTCTGATGTCCTAATTTCTAACACTACATATCTTACTTTACATCTTTCCTGGAAAAAAGACGAAAGTATATTAAAATAACTATTTAATTGCATGAATTGACATGTAACATCCAGAAATGTATCTGCTATGAATTAAATATCAATTGTTATAAACAAAGAAATAAACCTTTGAAGATATACCATTGCTAATGAAACTTTAGGGAAAATCCTGAACCTTTATTGAGCTTGTTCATTTGCAGTTTTCACTAGGATAGTGCTCGTGTTCTGGGTTGTAACCCGCCTGTGCAAAGCAGTCAGCTGCTTTCCTGTCACATTCACAGATGAACATCTCACAGGGCCGATTCTTGTCAGCTGCAAAAAAACAAAAACGTAACTGAATAAAACAGATAAGGTTCAGGTCTCAATTACTATCAGAGCTTGCAGATAGGTTTCTTTAGTGCAGTTACTGAGCATAGCATCTTACCATTGCAGGTGACTTTCTTTGCCGCTTTGTCACATGAGAATGAGTAAACTTCAGTGTAGGGGTTATCTAAAATACCCCAGCAGTCATCATGCTGCCAAGAGTCAGAATAACACTGATCATGCACCTCACAGCACCTACAGACATAGAGAAGTTAAGATTTAAAATTGTTTGACTGTAATTTTAATTCACTTGTGCAACAAGTAGTTTTGAAGAATTCAGATGCAAAAGCCTGTAAGTGAAATTTTCTTTTAAAATTAGCAGTTTTATCAGGTTCCTAAGTTCAGTAGTTGTTAGTTATGTATCACTAAGTGCTGTTTGACATTTTAGAAGAACTCTTCATTTATAAACTATACTACATTTCTCAGCTTGAAAAGTTGTAACTGGTTTAAATCTGACCTGTCCAGTTCATCCACCGGGGTGCCCGAGCCTCCTTTTCCACAGTAACATCCATAGTCTGCATAATCCAGTAAAGGCCAGCTATCAGGGATGGTACAGAGGATCATACCTCTGAACTGCCACAGCGCTCTGTAGTCTAGAGTTGCCAGCACTGTTGAACAGTGAGAGTTTATCAGTGCTACATACTGATTAACAGTCTGCAGGTGCAATAAAATCTAAATGTTATGTAAACTATTGTATCTATTATGTTACCAAACTGTCCAAAAGAGACAAAATGCTTTTAAATTTTAGGCTTTTCCCCCAACAGGAGATTTAGAACATGTTACACGTGGCTTTTATTTTATGATTTCTTTTTTGAATCTTGACAGCATGTCATTATATAAAAAAAGAGTGGCCAGGATATTCTTAAATAAATAAATCCAAAATACTTTTCTACAGTAGACAAAAGTCATACAGTTCATTATCATATGGATTTAAAATGGCATTGGGTGTGACAGAATAATCGTAATATTTGGGTCAGCTGTCCCTTTAAATTGGTCAATTTGTGTCTGACATCATTAATGCAAACTTCACTATTCAATAGAAGTAGTGTATACTATGTTTATGACCAAAATTATTCTCATAAAACCTTTAATTTATCGTCTGATTTATGATATATATATCGATTTGTTTCTGTTTGAAAAGGAGTTTAACCAATTAAGTTTTTTCTTTTTTTTACTTTTGACATGCATTTACACAATTTAGGAACAAGGTGTAGTTTTCAAAATAACTTGGAATATTTAATGTGGGAATCTTATATTAAAATGTAACACAAAACAGCAACATTCAATTACAGACACTTCACAAGCTAATTTACCATACAAATTGTTTTATAAAATACAATTTTCACATTTATGTCATTCCAATCCTGTGTGACATTCTTTCTTTTACAAAACACAAAAGGAGCCCATTGCCTTAAGTTGTGTGGAGAAAATGATATTTTTTGGTAGAGTATCCTTTATAGCATTCCCAGAAAATATTAGATCTTATAATTAAACAACAAGTAGGTAGTAAATAGTTGAAAGATTGCACTTACTAATAAAAATGTGTTTTGAAAATTACATTCAGTATGTTTATATGTCAATATTTGCTTTGCCTGCATAATAAAATGTAATTAATTAAAACAATAAGCTGTTTTTTAATTGTGGAACATATCTTAAGTGTACTCACAGGTGGGCAGACTCACACTCAGGATCACAACAGACAGGAAGGTGTTCATGGTAAAGACTAGATGAACTAGTGTTAGAAGCCATTTATTTATAGCTCTATAACTTATTTATATAACCTTGATGGGCGGAGCACATTGATAAGTGTGAATTACACACGTAAGATATGTTAATATATGTGCATGCCCACACACAAATGCCCAAATCTACAGATGCTTGAGACTGTTACAGTTTTGTGCAAGTTGAGTGTGTGTACGCTTGTCTATGTGTGTGTGTGTGTGTGTGTGTGTGTGTGAGAGAGAGAGATCTTTGGGAACGTCAGCATATGTTTGCCATTTGCACAGCTGGTACAAGAATTCAGTTTTCTCAAAAAAAAAAAAAAAAAAAAAAAAAAGGATTGGAAAAATTTGCAAAAAGCTTAAGTAAAAACAGCTGTCAGCACATTAAAGGCTGTTAAATGACAACAAATAATACAGTTATGCTTAGCGTATTTATCTTTCACTATGGAAGCTGCTAATACTCGAGGGCAGAGGGTTTTTTTTGAGGCATTATAACACTCAGCTGTAGTTTTGCATACTGGCAGATCTTTATCAGATCCTTACTGTCTAAGAGAAAAGAGAGGTTGTAAAAATAGAATTGTGCTTAATTGAATATGCTTTGTAGTGTACTTCAGCTCTTACTTGCATAATAATACGAGTTAGAAAATGCCACTAAGCTGACTTAATAGCTTCAGCAATGGATGGTACAGTGGTCTATGCATGGATGGATTGGAATCACATCCTGAGTTTTCACATAATATTGTATGAATTGCCCAGAGAATGCCATTGAAGCCTGGTACACCAAATTACACAAGCACTAACAGTGTAAATCATTTTTTTTTAAGTGTGCAGCATCCACTTGGATGATGCAATGGCAGCCACAGGACAATGAAGCCTGTGCACTCACCACACACCAGCTACAAGTGGAGAGGAGCAAGAGATAGAGCCACACTGTAAAAAAGGTTGCTGTAAATTTGTTTACATAATTTTAAAAATGCTTACAGTATTATTACTGTAATTTAATTTACAGCACAATAATGTCTTTACTCTACTTTTTATTTACAGTATTACTATTGTATTGTCACACTCAGCTGGATGTACCCAGCGAACTCTCTCTGTTTTATGTTCGTTTTCATTCATGGACTCATTCACATGAACTCATGTCTGTAGTGGATCCTAATGGACACTAGAGGGCACTACAGTTCTATGTTTGTAAAGGATGTGGGGCGGAAGAAGTAAGTTAATAAAAGAAGGATTGTTCAGTAGCTGAGCTCGTGTGTGTTAATGCTTCCCATATTAATCTTAAGAAATAACCATCTGTTACATGGTGTCAGAAGTGGCTTGACAGCTTGAAACAGAAAAGAAACCAAGTGCAAGCGAACAAGATACGAATATGGACCAGATATTTTCACTGACGCCTCTGGGAGGATTTAACTTCGAAGAGCCTATGCACATGGCCACAATAGATGCGTCGTTTTGAACGTTTCCGAGTTGCATCAGGCCTTGCAGATAAAGACTCTGCATACCAGGTAAATTTGCTTCTTTACATAATGGGGGAGAAAAGCGGCGATATTTTAAATACGTTAGCCTTGAGTGAGGACGCGAAAAAGAGTTATGAAGACGTCAAGGAAGCTTTGAGTGAGCACTTTATTGGCAGACATAACGTCATCTATGAGAGAGCGAAATTCAATATCAGATTTCAACAGCCTGGTGAATCAGCAGAGAGTTTTATCACGGAGGTGTATAGACTGGTGGAACACTGCAAGTACGGCGATTTACATGAAGAAATGATCAGAGACCGTATTGTAGTAGGCATAAGAGATGCAAAACTCTCATAAAAAATGCAACTAGATCCAAATTTGACGTTGGATAAAACGGTAACGCAAGTCAGACAAAACGAGGAAGTAAAACGTCAACAACCAATAATAAGACGGGAAAAACCTGAAATTAAAGAAGTGAATGTTGATGCAGTCATGACAAAGAGAATGTCTAAAGCAAAAGTGACAGTGCAGAAAGCAGAGGGGACAAATCAGCGAACACACAGTGCATTCAATGCAGCTCAGAGAACAAAACAGATGGAAAATTGCGGGAAAAGCCCACAACATCCATGGAAGATATGCCCAGCCAGAGATTCAGAATGCAGAAAGAGAGGACATTTTGCTGCAGTATGCCGATCATCTCAAAGACTAGACGCAATAGTAGACAGCTCATATGAGTCAGCGTTCTTGGGAGCGACCGAGACACAAAACCAAGAAAGAATGTGGCAACAGAAAATCATGGTGAATAAAGAACCAATCACATTTAAAATTGACACAGGTGCAGCTGTTACGGCGATCCCAGCATCTATGTATTCAGCTGAAAAACAGGGGAAACTCACAGAACCTAAAAAGATGATTCTGGG
>JAUCMS010000145.1:14676086-14694527 GCA_032357445.1 Enteromius radiatus | reverse complement strand
GCGTATATAACAAAGTATTGAGATGAAATTTTGTTATTGACCAAATACCATAAATACCACCATAATTTGCAAATAAATTCTTATTTTGTCTCTCATAATTGAGGTATACGTATGATGAAAATGACAGGCCTCTCTCATCTTTTTAAGTGGAAGAACTTGCACAATTGATGGCTGACTAAATACTTTTCTGCCCCACTGTATATACATTATAAAATAAGTGTTAATTTAGTTCATTTAGATTTTACGTAAATTTCATTTCTGTCATTCAGCATTACATTACGTTGTGGTTTTTCTTTATGACCCAGACTGGACATGAAGAAAATTTAATGAAAACAATTTTTTTCTTTTCATTAAATTACATTGTTTACAGTGATATTGGCAACTATATCCAAATATAACATAATATAATTCTAAATGTCATAAAATTAAATTCACATAAAATCCACCAATTCGTATGTAACAAACACAAAACAATAATAATGCTCAATGCCAAAATGAATTTAACATAAAACTAATTAAATTAAATTCCAATTTTTATAATAATATTGGTAACTTCAATTTGTGATTTTTCTTTATGTTCAAGACTGCCATATAGGAAACCAGCAGTTTTTAGTTACCCAAACTTTTAAACAACAGAAAAGAATAGCTGCCAAGGACAAAGCTTTGATTCCTAGAGAGAGCAGGTGCTGATCGAATGTTTACCTTCGGCACAACACAGGTTCCTTTGGATTAAAGTGCCTAAAGTAAGCATTTGTCTGGCCTAATGATACAAATAAGGCAGCTGTTATTGACTAGTCTCATGTGAGCCCACATGAATCGTCAAACATGTTAATATTTTCAAAAACAACTGCCTACATGAGGGAAATTCCTGAACGCTTCTTTAAAGGTCAGATCAAGTAGAAATCTGTGTTTTTCTCACTTTTCACACATGTGTATATTCAAAATTTCCAATCTTAACTGGCATCTTTTTTTAAATTGAGTTAAAAATGTAGTCCCTTCTTGTTCTGTGTGCTTCTTATCATGGTTTCTGTTTTTCTCTCTCCATCGCTCCCTCTCTCCATCCCTTGTTCAAACCAGGCCAGAACACAAAGTGACCAGTGAGGCAAACTAATCTGCAACTTCCCCGGGTGGCTGCGACTATCATCTCTCTCTCTCTTTCTCTCTCTGTCTGCATTCCACACTCAAGTATGGCTCAAGAATGATGAATTATTTTCTGCCCAAGTTTTGCACTGACAATGCGTGACTGAAGTGCGATGCAAAGAAACGTTAGATGATCTATTACAGAAGCCCGTCAGATTTTGGGGATGTATTGTTGTGTTACTTCAGTTATGAATGTTCGTCCTCCCCCTAAACACACAGTCTCTCCCTCGTTTTCTCTCCTACACACACACACACCCCAAACACAAAACCTTTTGCCCGCTAAATTACTTGGGGACAATGGATGGGCAGGGTCACCGTGGTAACCGGGTAGGAGGGGGGGCTGAGGGCAGGAGCAGCTGTTCCATCAAATTAATTCAGATTCAAGTAATCTCCCCCACCTTCCCCTGCAAACAAAACTCACCCCTTCAAACTCTCAAACTCTACCCCAACTCTTTCTCTCAGTCTCTCTGAACCTTTCTTCTTCCTCCTTTCATGCTTCCTTACCAAACCGGCTCAGATTTCACTTAGCACACTTCTGAACCTTCAGAATTATTAGTTTACTTTTACATTTTTATTGAAAAAAATGATCTTTCCTACTATTTTGAATGGATGAGGCATGTGTGATGTTCACAAAATACAAAATAAAAAAATAAAAAGCACCTGTGACTATAAAAACCATTTAACACTACTGTTCAAAACTTTGAGGTCAAGTAAAATTTATTTATTTAAAAAAAAATAGCAAGCATGAATTAAATTGATTGAAAGTGACAGTAACTTCTCTTTTTTCACAATTAAATCATTTTTTTAATCCATCAATAAATTCAGAAAAATATATATTGCAGCTTACACAGAAATTGTACAATTGTTATTAAAACATTGTTATTAAAAAATAATAAACTTAAGCAGAAAATCAGTATAATACAATGATTTCTGAAGGATCATGTGACACTGAAAATTCAACTTTACCGTCACAGGAATAAATTACATATTAAAATACAATATATATAAATAGTTTTTATGTAAATTGTAATAATGTTTTAAATATTTTTGATCAAATAAATGCAGCCCTGGTGAGCCCCTTTTTATTGATTTTTATTATTATTTTATGATATTTTGTACATTTTGTATTTAATCATATTAAATAATATCCCCTTTTCTGGCCTTAGTAAAAAAGTAGGCTAATATATTTAATTTATTCTAAGTATAGTTTAAATCTATTAATATACTTACAGACATATCACTCGAGACTTGTTGATAGAAAAATTGGAATTAAACTTTATTTGGAGCACTGCTTGTGCACAATACACACTTCTTAATATTAAGCCTACAATGTGTTTTAATGTCACTATTGATGAGGATTGTATGTATACTTGCAATAATATCTTTAGATGGACGTCTGTACTATGTCTGCACAATTAAAGGGCATTAAGTGTAGAATTAGGGTAGTTGTTCTAATTTAACCTTAAGTATACAAGTTTACACCAAAAGTGCAATTGCGAAATATTTATTATTTATTACATTTGTAGCATGCAGGTATTTAGCATGATATAAATGTATTTTATTATATTTATTTTTCACTAGGGTATTCACGGCCTCTCATGACTTATCACTTTATTTCATCACCCTGCTATCCCATATTGCCTTCAATTGTTTTACACAAAGACGACTTACCTTTCCGAACTGGTCAAAGTACTGCTTTACATCTTCGATAGTAGTGTTCACCGACAGACCTCCAACAAAGATTTTCTTTGTCCGAGTCACCAACTGAAAAACAGCGAGAGAGGATGACCAGATGATCTTCAAAAATAACAAAAAGTAGGATATTATCAAGTATCTTGACCAGGTGGAACAGTTAGGCACGTACCTTAGGCTGGGCTCGTCGCGGGAAGGCAACTTTCGGGTCAATCTAGAGGAGGGTTTGAGAGGAGAAGGTCTAGTTTAGAAATTCTGGAGAAAGAGGAAGACTGACAACAACACACCCAGGACTATAAATGAGAACATCGGTGAGAAGCTCACATCCTCTGAGCTCTGGTTTCGTTTGGCGTCTCTCTGCCCTTGCAGGGACATCTGCCTGGGTGTTTTAAGGCTCTGACTGCACCCTGCATTAACTCTACTGTCTTGAGAATGATGGTACATTCATACATGCCGAGTTCAGGGAAGGACAATAGTGATGAGAAATGAAAAAGAAATGAAGATTCATCTAAAGAGAATTGACAGTGAGAAACCATTAAGAAGTGAATAACGCTCCATTCACACTGACAGTGATTTTATTGCTAGATGTTGCCAGGTTGTTGTGTTTTTGGTCGCTTGAAGACTTTCTATTATTACTGGTTGGCTGTGCAATTGGCTGTAGTTTTTGGTCACCTGATTACAGATAAATAAATAAATAAGACTCTATAAAAAGATCTGTATAGACCTGGAAATATTATTTGCAGCATTGACCTGAAATAGGCTGAATATGTATTATTTATTAAATATTATTGCAATTTAAAATAACTGCTTGGTTTTTGAATATATTTAAAAATGCTATTTATTCCTGTGATGGTAAAAAAAAATAGGATTTTTAGCATCATATTTCCAGTGCAGTGCAGCATGATTCTTCAGAAATCATTATAAAGCAATTTATTAAATGATTATAATATTACTATTATTCCATTACAATCATTCTTTCTTATTATCTATTTAAAAAACAGTAGTGCTGCTTCATATTAGGATATTAGGATACTTAGTTGAACAAAAAGTACAGAATAGCTTTTATTTAAATAAAAATCTTTTGTAATATTAGAAATGTCTTTACTGTCCCTTTTGATCAATTTAATGTGTCTTTCTTCAAAACCAGTATTAATTTCTTTCAGAAAAAGACTGTGCGCTACACTGTCTTCACACCAATTGTTAGTCATCGCCAACGGTCACTGCCGCTCATGTGACTGGCATACTTGGAGTGGCTTTGTTGCTGTCAGTGTGAGCACCCCTTAAATCAGAGAGTGTAACGTTCACAGAAGACAGAGAAACAGGGAGAAAAGTTCACAGGTTTCTATGGGAGGCAAATGGAAACGGATGAGTATGACTAGACAGAAGAGGCTGTCATGGCCACCTGTGACTGGACAACAGAAGGGTCAGCTTTCCTGTAAACATCACTGGACAACATGAAAAACACTCGGAAACACCACAACCATGTTTCCTTGGAAGAAGAGTGGAAAACAAAAGAAGGCACAGAAACTCAAGCAGAAAAGCATCCTTGACCCACACACTCTTTTGACAGCCAAACAAAATATTTTGTTTGTTTGTGTTTGTTTGTTTTTGCATGTCTTTTTATTTCTTTTCTTTCTTTCTAAAAATCTGAATATTATTTATTGGTGCCTACATCTGAAAAATGAGCTGTGAAACGTTAAAAATAATATCCAGCTCTTTGAAACTACTGTATATTTGCACTTTAATGCATTTAAAGTTGTGTAAATGTAGCAAAAAACATTTTAATATACCATTAGATTTTTCTTATTATTATTATTATGAACCATGTGCAGAAAATTTGATGTTGATTAGCACCCATTACCACAGTAGACAAACTAGATTACAGATACTCAAGATACTCTATATTAGTCTATAGTCTAGTCCATCTATTTACCAAACGCTAGTCTACTTCATGCTGTACTGAGGTTAAGTTCTAGAAGAAGTGAAGGCAGTACAGCGCTAGCAGCAATAATGATTAGTCTGTCCGAAAGAGGGTTCGAATAGAGCTACGCTAAAAGAGCTAGCAGCTCTTAGGTAAACTGCAGCAGTTTACCAGAGTCACCCATTTGTTTTCATACAACAGACTACGAGTAACAGAGTTTCTTTGTGAATCTAGAGAGTAAAATGAAGAGGCTAAGCTAATCTGAACAGAGATCTGATGCAGAGGCTACGGTTTACAGTATGTCTATAGTTTCTAGACTACTCTGATAGTCACCTCCGGTCCACAACATTGCTGAGGCCGCACCACTCCTGTGCACAATCAAAAACAAACAAACAGACACACACACAAACAAACAAAATCAACATACAGCCAACCGACGCACATGAGAGGAAAGCTGAGGATAAAATGTATGGTCACATAAAACAGATTATTGTCATTAGAGTTGGTTTTGACCATGTGGAGAGTGGAGAGACACTGAAAAGTAATGGATTCAGTAGGGGCTTGCATGTTTAATCACCATAGACATTCAATACATTCACATTAGTGGTCAATCTTTAACTCGTTTTTGGTCTTCAATCCTTTGCATTTTGTCACACAATGGTTAAGTGAAATGACAGTTGCCATTTGTCTATTAATTATTATATAAAATACATACAATGGATATGATATTCCATTCTGAGTATGTTTTTAATTTTAAGATTAACCATTACAGACTTTCACTAAATTTATAGTTTTAGACATGAGGTTACAACTCCTCAACTTGTACTTGTTTTCCTTTTTTTTTAAATGTGATTCATACCATTGCAAGACCATTTGTACTGTAAGCACGGTTTTAATTTCTTAATTAAAATGTGTTTTAAAATTTTAGGAGGGGGCCATGTAATAAAAAATGTAAAGAAAATAATATAGCAGGGTGATACACTGATAACATAATAAAGAAAAAAAAATAAAGGAAGCAATTCTTCAAATTCTTATTTTATTTTCATTATTATTACTATTATTTACATAATATTTTAAGAAATCTGCTTCACAGCTTGTTTAAAATGTTTAAAAACTGCAATAAAAAAATGCTGTGACCAAAAAAAAAAAAAAACATATATAATTTATATAAATATGTAAAAAGACAACAGCAATACTTTTTACCATTTTTCAATACTGATGTATTGAAGGTACAAGAAAACCACTTTGAAAATATTTTATTAACTGGGGCAGACATTTTTATTTTAAAATGAAAACTTATGTTAAATAAAATAAAAAATGTAACTGTTAAATAAAAGAACTTTAAAACCATCTGAAACCCAAATCAACAGAAAAACTCCCCGTCTCAGAACCTGATGCATTGTAAAGCGTTCTCTTTTTTAATCTTGAAAACTCGTTTGGTATTCTCACTTGACACAAAGGTCGATATTACAGTGAAAACCTCTTTCTGAGTTTGACTTCCAGCGCTTATACACTTCAGTATTAAACTGTGCACAACAGATGCACACTTTGTATAGATATTCTGATTTATGTGTTTACTTAAAGGGTGTTTTCAGATGCTGTCAATACTTCTCTGTGGCTCTGTGAATAACACTTTAATTCACAAAATTTCCATCTTGGGAAAACAAACACATCAAGTGACAACTTTCTTTTAAACAAAAACACATACATCATTTCTGAAATGCAACAGTAAGTATATAATCTAATTAGCATCTGACCACAATGTGTCCTTAAACAGCCAAAATTGCCATCCCTGTCAAAACTATTTTAAGTCAATGGACTTAGCTAACCAGGTCAATCCTTTAGGGTCAATCGCCAGAACCCTAGCGGTGTGTATCAATCACATGCAGACAAACACAGAAGCGCACAGAACATCCGCTCCGTCCAGAAGAAAGTTCAACAGTGCGTCCCAAGACCACTGACTTAAAATTGTGATTTTTATGAGTTGCGGCGCACACGTTTCTCTCTCTTTCCTGGCCTCCCCTCCTCCACCGCCCCATCGCTGAGCTCGTTAAGCTAATCTCCAGTTTAAAGTCGGCCCAGGCGAGCAGCCATAAGGCACCTTCACAGGGGCACAGTCATAGAGGTAAAGCAGGACAAAGGCCTCCATGTTCCCCTGGCTCTGCCTGCCTCTCTCTCAGGGGGGAGGCACTTAGAAAACAGCACAAGCGGCCAGGCTGTGGAAGACTGGAGCTGAGAGACACTTTCTAAACGCTCGCTGTAGTTTCATTTAAGAGTCTGATGAGCATTTCCAGTCCCTTTCCTTCGGTGTTGAGGATTTTCTTGAGCACAGAAACACACAGTTTCATTGTGGCTTGTCGCGTACTACCTGTTGCCATAGTGCGAGGCGCTTTTTCACTCAAATGAGGAACTGGTGCAAACTTTCAGAAGAGGGAGAGAGCGAGAGAGATGAGAAAGTTTTTTTTCTTCTCCTTCGGGCCTCATGCTCCCTCCCCACTGACCCCCTGGGGGGTGACTCCACTGTCGTCATGGTAACCAACGGGCACCATTGTCCCAGGACCCGCCTGCTCTGCACAGTGACAAAGACTCTCACAAATAGATGCACCGCAACACAAAACCTTACATCAAAGTTTCCTATTTCAAGTGCTCTTGCAGAATCCACTAATCCGTTTTGTTGCAAAATCATGGTTATTTCATTCATCCGATGAAAGTCATTCACAAACAAGGCCTAAAAATCATTGTACACCTGTTAGGAAAAAAGCACAGAAGCATCACAAGATAGTTTCCACAGGGGAAAAATCTGAATTCCGCCTGAGTCTAATGTGTTTGGTGAGCACTCTTGAGACAAGGCACCACAAAGGCTTCCCAGCAACTCCCAGCATACCCTGTTCGGGTCCCCTAGTTACCATAGCAATTGACACAGAATAGGAATGCTTCCCTGACAACCTCATTGAGGAACGGCTGAGATGAGAACTTTTTCTCACTCTCTCTCTCTCTCTCTCCAAATCTTCCAGAATTGTTTGAGCAAAACCCAATGTGAAAAGGCATGAAACCTCACAAGCATCTCCAAACAACTACATATTTTCATTTCACTCAGTCAGATACCACACTAAAACTCATTAAAGCTACATAAAGTAAATAAAAATGTGTATCTCCAGTGGTTTTAGTTAACGCAACACAGTAGACGCAGTTAGATTATGATGAAAACTCACAGTTTTCGAATCCAGCTCGTGTCTGGACTGGGCCAGGACTTTGTCCACACCAGCTTGGTCGACAAACGTGACAAATCCGAAACCCCTAGTGGATAGAGAGATCAAAATTACAACACCTCCACCCATTTGTGCAAAATAGACAATACGGTCAATAATGAAAGCCTTTGTGTGTTTGTTGTCGCTTCCCAGTCAGGTTGGCTGTTCCCTTACCTCGAGCGTTTTGTAACTGGATCTCTCATCACCATACTCTCTTTCACTTCACCAAACTTGCAGAAGTAGTCCTTCAAACCCTCTGAGAAAGCAGGAGAGGATGAATTATTTCAGAACGTCAGAGGCGAGAAGCCAAACAAGATTATGAAAAACCAAGATTATGCATTGATGACATCAACAGTGAATGGATGACATCATCAGTGGAGATGATCTAAGAAGCCTGATGTGAAATACAAGGTGAGGTCATCATCGCGTAATGTGGAAGGCTTTTTATGTAAATTTAGATTATCTACTCAGTTTTCTATTTAAAATTGTTTTAAAAACTAAGGCTAACATATATTAGTCACAGATACGATTCTTAGTTACCGACTTAGGTGCCTGCCAAGCTGATAAAGCTTACAGTAAATGTTCATCTATTAAATGATCATAATAGCTGGCAGAATCAGATGACAGGGAGGCTATTAAGAGTTATGTGACGTGAACAATACCTCAGCGTAATTCAAAACAACAATGTGTCCTACATACTGAGGTCAGCCTATAGCATGACAGCAGTTGGTGAAACTTTCTCCATTCACTCAGCTAAACCTGTTGTATAGGCTTTGCACAAAGGATCAAGCCAAATTACAGAGCAACCCAGTAGAGTTTTATTTGTTTTTATCATTCAGAGCTACTTGCTTACTAGTATGCGTGCGTATATGGTTAAACACTATGGATTATAAAAATGTATTTAATCTTCTTTAATTGTTGCACTAATTTACATTTATTACAATTTCAGAGATTTTCTTATAGCACTAAACTGCATTGAATTTGCAGGTTGTAACTTTACCGTAGACCTGGTAGCTGCTTGAAAACGCTATTGAGTTTATTTAGACCGTAATAAGACAGTAATTAAGTGTTTTATATTAATCGGATGTGTATCTTTGGCTGACATGTGCAGGTACTTAGGCTAGTAAAGTGTTACTCACCTTGCGTAGTCTGCCAGCTCAGACCACCGATGAACATTTTACTGTGAAAACAATACAAACAAGTGATCAACAAGTGCTGCGCGTCTGCGTTTGAATCTTAACGACTGAAAAGACACAGAAGAGCCGCGTCAAGGTCTTCCGAGACTCAAATAACGGCAGTGATTCTCAGTGAAACTCATCCGAGTGGATGAGAGGTGCGCTGGACACCGCCAAAACACACGTTTCCCTCTTTGTTGAGTTACTTTTTAATTGATTTCGAGCTGACGCTCTTAAATGTAAGTTTTGAGATCGGAGGAAGGTTCTTTACCAGGGGTCGTGCGGAGAGTCCGAGGAGGACAGGTTACTTTGGCTGCCTTCCGACTCCATTGCGCGGCTGTGTATCCCGTCCGAGTACGGTGCGAGAAAGGAGGCAGAAAGTGTGGAGAGGGGGATTGGCATGGGGTGAGTTAGAGCTCAAAGCCCAAAGACTCCACCTCTCTCTTGGTCCAGTCCCGGCGTGAAACACGGGAGCTCTCGAGAACTGACCGGGAGTCAGTGGATTTACCTTCCTCCGTGACACGAGGATGACATCAGAACTGAAACGTTTCGGCATCACATTGTCTGATAAAGCTGTGTCTGTTTGTAGCGATTCACCGATTTACTGAAGCAACTGTGATGGATTATTTATTTATTTCATTATTGTTTATTTAAATAATTATATATATATATATATATATTTTTTTTTTTTTTTTTTTTTTGGACATTGCTTTATTTAATTATCATTAGTTTTTTTATTAAATAAATTATTTATTTGTGAAAATTGGTTTTTTTAATAGTGAATATTCATTTTATTAAAGAACATTTATTTATGTATTTATAAGTAATTATTCGTTATTTATTTTTTTATTTAAATATATTTAATTTCAAAGTACTTAAATAACACAAAGTTTATTGCATGCAAAATTACCAAAGCATCAATACCAAAAGTGTCAGACTAAAGTAACAATAATACAATAAAAACAGAGTACGCCTACCATGAATAATAATAACAATGATGATGATGATGTTGATGATGATGAAAAACTACAAAACAACAGTAGTAGTATTAATAGTAGTAAATAAATACATTAATTAATTAATTTATTAATCTTCAGCAGAAATTAATGAACATTAACAGACAATGACTAAATATATAAATAACAATTAATTGTTAATCATGTGCAATTGCCCTCTTCTACAGTAACTGCATTTGACTGACAGTTTAGGAAAACAAAGAGTGAAAGTTGAGAGTTTTTCCTCATTTTTTTTCTCTCTTATATCTCAAAGGTGATAATAACAAAGTTAGATTTTGCAACATCACCAGTGTCACACTCTTCCATTTCGAATGTGCTTGGCTTTTCCTGCAAGGATCTGTCTCTGATTCTGATAAATCAAACCTTCTGTTTAGTTTCCCGGTAACATTCCAGGTTCCTTTGATTTGTACTTTCATTCTCCTCAGTGGTATGATTAGGTTTTTGTTTTTTTTGTGATTTGGTTTTGTTTAGCAAGAGCTGCTCTGAAACTGATCTTTCTCTATGCCATTTTCTTTCTTCTGACACCTGTTGATGAAACTGCTCTGGTAGAAACACAGTCCACTCTGACCTGCTCCATGGGGAAGCCCATATCAGCACAGCATATCACCATCACTATAACAACAATTTCACAAATAGAGGTGCAGCTAAGCAGGAGTTTTCACCTTTTACAGATTCAGTGACCCCCACCCAGATTCTCAGCAATCTCCAGACCCCCAATCCAAAAAGAGATCATTTCCAGTCACACTTTATAACAAATATCAGTAAAAGCATGAGCACTTTTACATGAAATATAAATGCCATGAAAATTATGACTCGATACACATTATTTCTACTTCCTGTTATTTGAAACCAGAACATGGTTTAAAAAATACATTTGATTCGTTTTGGTCAGCTTTCAGTTCTCCATACAAGACACAGTAGTATAATCTTCTCAAATCGTCTTTATCCATGTGTTCTTTTGTGAATAAGTCATAAACGCTGACTGTGTGCAGTGTGAGCAGGTGGTATTGGGGGCCATCTTAGATCAATACAGATTTATCTGGCTGTATGGCCTAATTTGACATGTATGAGAGGTGGTAAAAGGCCACTGCACATTGCCAAGTGGCTCTCTCTACGACTAGCCAGATCTTCTGGAGATTTATATGTCATAATAGGATTGTGGGTAAGCGGTGCTCGGCTGTGTGAATTTATGTGCCTGATTTGTCTGCCCCCCTCATAGCACTCATTCTATCTAATTCACACACTTAAGGGCCTGCAGTGGACAAATGTAATTAGAGCGGAACATAAACATATGGTACCAACATTGTGAATTTAAGACATTAATCCTCACTGGTTGCATACAGTTGGTACAGTTCTGTGTGCAGCTAGCGTCGATGGTGTCTCTACTTGTGTTTTATCTCAAGATGAATATGCTGTCATCATTTACTTGCCATCATGTCAGTCCAAGCTTGAGTTTCCTCGAATAAGAAATTAGATATTTAGAAGAGTGTTTGTGCTGCTCTTTTCCATGCAATGAAAGTAAATGGGGACCGAAACCCCATCGTAAAACAATATTATAAAAGTAAAATATTAGTCATTTTAACATAGTATTCCAGGTCTTTCGAAGTCAAAACTGAATGTAAATTGAGATTCACTAAAATGGAAACTGTGGTAAATAATATATATATATATATATTTTTTTTTTCTTTAATGATATTTATTGATGTGGTGAATTTTAAAGAATAAAAATAATGGTAAGTAATGTGTAGATAAGCAACAAGTCAGCAATAATTAAAGGTTGTGTAGAGTTTGAAGAACATCTCTTGTAATTAAATTAATGTTAAGTGAAATTATTTATTTAGAAAAATGTAGATTTCCAAATTTCTCAAGGTGTTTTGTGGCATTTAAAATGTTTAATTACATTTTAAAATTTTTATTAAATAATTAAATGTTTAACGAAAATTTATTTCAATCCTTAAAGTAGATAAAATATTTTTAAATATATTCTTTTAAATGGTTTAATTAACCAGTTAGTTTATATACAGACATACTATATATATATATATATATATATATATATACTTATGTACAGTGTACATTAAAATTTGAAACACATGCAAATACAGTACTTTGTTGGGAATTCTGTTATTCTCCCACCCACATGAATTTGCGTAATATACAAATAAACCAATGTTAATACTTGAATGGGATATGATTTCATAGCTATTGCTGTTTTCTTTGTGGAGTCTCAAAGTGTTGCTGAGGTTTTAGTCAGCATGTTCACTACTTATGGCTGAGTCTTAAGTATTTAATTAGTGCCAGCCATGGCTAATCTCTCTCAGCACACACACATAAACACACACACACGCACACACACCTAAGCATGTGACCCCATCACCGATCACTACAGGATTACCCAACCTCTCTAGCACGCTTAACCACATGGTAGCATAGTGTACAGAGGAGGACTTGTACGAGCCACAGCACTGCTTTAAATATATAGTGCACTGTAGCTCTGAACAGTGCTGTTCTCTGTGCGTGTAAAAAGACCACCACTGTATACCATATATTTATAATGTTGTTAATTTCTATGCATAAAGATAAACATAGGCTATAACCTATGCAAACATGGACTTAAAATCTTAGTAATTAAAAAAAAAAAAAATTTTTTTTGAACTTGGACATTTAAAATTGTGTGTAGGTGTGTTTTAAATCAAATGTCTTTAGTAATTACAGGGGTCTTAAATACTTTAATATAGTGTATTTGCATTTAATGCCAGGTGATCCTGTTTCGTTTCTATTCTCTTTTCCACTAGAGGGCAGCAACGGGATGATGTTGTTGGAATTCCCTAAGAATTTATATGCAATCATTGCTTGTATATTCGTCAAAAGCAACACTTATACGATTACTTATGACATACTTCTGAAAGGTTTGTTCTGTCAGTTGCCTAAAATAACAGAGCAACGAGAGAGAGAGAGAGCGAGAGAGAGAGAGAGATTTCTCACAGTTAGAGGATGCGAGTGCGCCATCAACTGGAAACACCTGATGAATGAAAATATGTAAATTTTCAAATAATAAGAGTAACATATTTAACATAGATAAACATGTAGCTTTAACAACAACAACAACAATAATAATAATAATGTATTTTTTGTTGCAATTTTATTAATTTATTGTATTACGGCTATGATAAAAGTCATGATAGAAGGCTGGCGGAAGCAATATTTGCTTGAAAAACTTCCTGCCTTTGATGTGGCGGCAAGTTTGGATTCCGTTTGACATCTGAAGAGAGCACAGTAAACATGACCTCCACGTGGAGAAGCGGGAAAGAGGAAACTCAAAGGTAAGCAATCACTTCAGCTAGTAGATTAGCTAGAAGCTAATCGTGTTTATTTCCCGTGTCATATATTCATGCAGATAAATATTTAGGTCAAAGGATGAGACAAAGGATTAAGGCTCATCTTGGAATTTATTTCTTTGATTTTTGGCCATTGCTTCTTGCATTCAAAGAGGTTTACTAATACATACGGCAGTGAACAGAATTGCAGCTGCGTTTACAGATCTTGTACTTTCATCGTGTATATTGCCACGAATCAGCCAGAGGAAAATTTGGATTAGATGAACCAAAAATACATTTTGATCAATAAGATTCTTAGACTGGGCCTGTGTAATAATAAAGGTTTGCCACAAGAGGGCGACACCACAATATAAATGAAACCTTTATATGCCGCTTTAGCTGTTTCATGAAAGGACAAGCTTGAGGCATTAGGCAAAATTCTCATTATCATCAACTAATTCAGTTTAACTTATAACTGTGTTATACATTTGCAGTTCATTTTATACTAAATGGCACTGAAGATTACTGGAAATTGCTGCTAAATTTAGCTGTTTTATGAGATGATCCAACATAATTACATTTCACTTTGTTCTCTCTTCCAGCACGAAAAAGCTAAGAACTGGATCAAATGCAAAAAAATAAAACAGAGTAGGTTATTAGTCTTGTCTAACTTACGCACCTGTGTTGCAGATTGATGTCATCACTGGCTCTAGTGGTTGCATTGCCTTTGCTTTCAAATATTGTTAAGGTATTGTGCCACTTTAACTATATAAAAAATAAATAACTGAAAAACAACTGAAACAGTATTCAGAAAACATCTTAATTTATTTAATTAAAATAAATAAGGAATATACAACATACATGCATTCAAATGCATTTAAAGACAGCCTTACACCCCACAACCACCCTGCACCATCAATAATATGATTATCAGTTTGCTGTTATCAAATCAAAACTCCTGGAAGCTCTAGAGATGATAACTTACAAGGCAGCCTTTTGGAAGCTTTTGTATGATGAAACGTTGGGTAACAAATTTGTGCAATGAAAAAAGGAAAGTTTCAGTGCTGCCCACCTCAGTCTTTCTGTTTGCCATTTTAATTGCTAGGAAAGTCGTCCTGCGAATGGTAGTCTCTGTTATCGCGGCCTTGTTTCATCACTTGTTTCTCTGTGTAACATACCGTTGTACTGTGAGTCTTCTAGCTAGATAAATCTTTTTGTAGATAGCGTTTTGAAGTGATAAAATTCAGTACTTATATTAGAGAGCAAAATGGTTTTTCAGTCCTATCTTTTTCCCCAGGAAGGCAATTCCAGAACTGATCATAAAAACGAGCATTTTGCCATCATGTGCTAAACCTTATTTTTCTAACCAAGCCAAAAAATATAGAAGTAGTCCACATAAGCTACGTTCAAGGTCTTCACAAATCATACAATGGTTTTGTTTGTTGAGGAGTAGACCAAAATCTAAGCCTTTGTTAACCCTTACACTGCAAAAAATGCTAAATAAAAAGTATTGTAATTTTCACAAAAGTCCAAATTAATTGGGTTTTTCCTTAGAACAAGAAAAATGATCCTATTTCAAACAGAAAACAAGTTTATTTTCCTTACCCCATTGGAAGATTATTTAGATATTTTGGCTGGAAACAAGATGGTGAACCAATCTCTTAAACCTCATTCATGCTTATTTTCAGTTTTCAGAATTTAACAATGTTGGCTCTTATGTCACATGAACAATCCTGCCAAGTTTTTTGACAGAGAATATATGAGTGATCAACTTTTGTGGTTTGGCAGTAAAGGAAAAAACTTCTTGAATGGAAAACAAATCTTTTTTTGATAAGAAAAGATAAAATGGAGCTAAAATAATAGTTTGGCTCAAAAGAGTGAGTAAATCACAGGAGTATATAATTTTTCAACCCTTGTTGTCCCACACATGTGTCTATGAGTGAAAGTGACTGTACTTACTGTACAAAAAACTATACAATGTCTAAGCTTGAAAACTGATACATTTGCGAACAGTGCATTTGCATTCAACATGGCATAATCTCACTTTATTAGCTACTATATTCCTGTACACAGATTATTCAGGCCAATCTCACGGCAATTCGTACACACATTATGAAGTGGCGAACTTGTACAAATTGTAAAAAATTTTAATATTTCATAAATCGTACATATGTTACAAGTTGCCAGTTCATGTGAATTTGTACAACTGACCTACACCTAACCTCGTCCCTAAACCTAGGGGTTTAGTCAAATTGTACAAAATGGAATTTGTATAAATTAGCCACCTCATAAAATGCATACGAATTGGTCGTGAGACTGTGTTGGATTGTTTCTATAAGCCTGTCTGCCAAGACACTGGTGATAACGATTCTTGTCATATAAAAAGGAAAAGAGAGTGCAAAACTAGCAATTACAGAAAATAAAATATTCATATCACTGTGTCACCCTGTAGTGAGACTGTACAACTGCGTGAGGTTTAGGCAAGAAGCTCTGGATTGTGGGGATTATAGGGGGTGAGCATTTGGTTGGATGTGCACAGATTATAGGTGCTGTAAGCAATGTTAGCCATTCTGAAACTTCTGCAAAAATTCGACTTGCACACGATTTCCATAACCCTTACATCTCTGACAAAATAGTATCTTTGCACAAACCAACAACAGACAACAGCTTATGAAATTTAATCTGGTTCTTAATTGGAATTATTTAAGTCTTCAACTGCCACGCTTCCAGAACACCTGCTTCCTATTCACTGGCTGCCCTATGAATGCACAGGATGACTGACAGGCAGAAAATGCTTAAGTGGCTAAACAAAGAAACTGACCGTGGTCAATTATTTGGAATTTACGGCTGCCACAGAGACAGATGTGATGGTTCCTGGTGAAACATTAATTCAGTGTGATATCTCAAGTAATTTTAATAAACAAAACTGCTTACTGCACCTTTTAATAGGAACTTATTTAAAAATGCACTTGGATGACATCCTACGTTTTTAAGTTAAGTGGTAAATCTAAAAGGAGAAGGTCTTTGGATGATATGTACAAGTGATGCTGTTATCTTGAGTCTCGAGCATCTCCTGACATCTTAAAATCTTATGTGACATCATGTTTCTTCCCTTTATATTTTGCTTTGTGTACATTCACCCTTTTAAGACCATTGGGTTAATTGTGAAGCCATTCATCCTCTGACCTCATATCTCTGTGGCTACAATTTTTTCAAAGTTCAGGTCAGAGCTATGGCTGTCCATGTCCATCTCTGTCCGACTGTCCATCTCAGCCGTTAGTTCCTTCAGAATCTTCTCCAGGTCCCTGTTCTTTCTGTACATCTGTAGGTAATTGTACTGCAACTGCTTTTGGTATCTAATTACTTTATCTTTCTCTTTATTCCATGTTTGCCTCTCCTGCTGGAAACTATTCATCATCTTATGTTTCTTTTGCTTCTCTTCCTTCAGTTCCCCTCTCAGCCTCTCAACTTCCTTCTGTAGGGCATCCAAGTCTGCTGTCCCTCCATTATGATTCAGTGTTTTACTGGCACTTGTTCCATCCTGGGCTTTCGATTTGGCTTGACCAGTCCCAAAGGCCTCCATCCGGGCTTGGCTTATCTGCAATTGCAGCTGTTGCTCCTCAACTTTGGCTCTCATGGTCATTAGCTGCTGTTGCTCCTCTTTGGCCATAGCTAAGTCCTGCTTCATGCCCTTGATGTCCGTTTCCAGCATGTTCACCTTCTCCCTGAGGAGGTCAGCTTCATTCTTCTTTCTTTGAAACTCATTTTTAGATACCTATTTAAAAAGAGATATCATAGTCAGGCTCTTGTGATGTACAGAATGTAGTAGCAACAACTGTAAGTTAATCTATTGTCACCGAACACTGACCTCAACCTCAGCACTCCGCTGGTGAAGTGTTTCCTCGTACTCCTTGATCTTCTTTTCCAGGTCTTCCAGCTTACCTCTGGACTCCTTTAGAGAGGCTTTGAGACTGACAATCTCACTGAGTTTGTTTCCAACATCAGCCTGGGAATCCCTAAGCTGCTGCTTTAGCAGAGAAATCTCACCTGACTTCTGACACACCTACAAAATAACAAAACTCATGAACATTGATGTGTTTTTGTAAACATTTTGATCTTTTCTTATAATTATACCAGCTGTTTAGCTTTAAACAGACCTCTTTATCAAACACAGAATTCGTTAGATTTTCATTGCATCCACACTTGTCCTAAAAGGGTTAGTTAATTGTGATAAAAATAATCTCTCTAAGATGTTGGAGTATGCAAGTCATGGGAGAAGAATGGTAGAATTAAATGATTTTTGTTTTCTTTTGTTTTATTAATTTTTTTTATCTATGTGTTTACTACATTTCTGGATCTGAGATCATTTCAGTTGTATTGCTGTCTATGGAGGGCTGGATGGCTCTCTGATTTCATCAAAAATGTCTTAATTTGTGTTCTGAAGATGAACTAAATTCTAACGGGTTTGGAACGACATGAGTTGAGTAATTAATGACATAATTTTCATTTTTGGTTAAACTAACCCTTTAATACAACAATAAAGTCTTATGGACTGACCTCCCACTGAGTTTCTTCCAGAGTGGGTACTAGGTTTTTCTGGCTCTCATAGACTCGCAGACGGCTTTCTGCAGTGTCCCGGTCATGATTAAGCTGGTCCACCTCCTCCTGCAGACGTTCCTTGTCCTGTTGAAGTTGTATTACCTGAAGCTGCAATAACTGTTGGGCTCTCAAAGCCCTCTGAGACACCTGCAGGTTACACAAACCATCATTAAGATCTTCTTGGATAAAGGTGAATACAGTACTTGTTTGTTCATCAAAGTAAGATAAGGTAGCCTTATTGGTTTTGGAGTCACACTAAACTTTATGGGCCGGTTTCCCGGATAGGAATTAGATTAAGCCAGGACTAGACCTTTGCTAATTTAGGACATTTAA
>JAUCMS010000145.1:14665213-14675986 GCA_032357445.1 Enteromius radiatus | reverse complement strand
ACATGTCTTACAAAAATGCATTATCTGTGAGCATTTTAAGACCAAACAATGGCAATGATGTATTTTATGATATCTCATTGCAAGCCTTTTCCAGTTTGGACAGCTCTTAACATTTGTTTTAATCTAGGACTAGTCTTAAACCCTGTTTGGGAAACCGGCCCTATATATTCGTATTCCTTTCATACCTATGAATATTGTAAGCAACTTACTTGACGGAGTTTTGTAGAACAGCGCTGTTTCAGTCCCTCCATCTCCTCAGCACAGTACCGTTGCTTCTCCTCAAACAGATGACATGTGTCTGATTCCTTCTCATCAAGGCTCGTTTGTAACTCTGCCAGCTCTGATTCACGTTCTAGAAGTTTCTGCTCCAGCTGCTGTATCAGTGATTCATCCATTGAAATTGGTGATCGGACACAACCCCCAGAAGATGATGGTTTTGCCTGGGTTTGCTCTGAAATTGTAAATCTACGTTCCAGAAGTAGTTCTTGGTTTCCAGAGAAGTCCATCTTTGGCTCTGTGGATGAAACCGTCAGCGCTGCAGCAGTTATTTCTCTGTTCATGCTTATTGCTGCTGCCACACTTTCGCTTAAGACACCTATGGATCTTGTATTGCCATTCGTCAACTCACTATTTCTGTTTGTTTCACTGAACCCATTGGCCCAACCGTTTCCACTGTTAGTCCCACTACATATCCAACTGGATCCAGAATTTCCGTTCATCCCTGCTACACCCCCCTGTGGGTTCTTAGTTGTGTCCATGTTTTGGGAAAGGCCTCCATGGCGTGCCATGTGGCTAGTTGAAGTGCTTAAGTTGTCCATCTGGCTGCTGCCACTGGTGCTGTGAGTGGGCAGACTGGACATAGAGTTCCTTCCAGAGTCAGAGAAGGTACCAGAATTTGTCTCCAGCTTGGGGTCCTGAAGGTCTTTTAGCCTGTCTATAGGACTAATTCTCTTGCCCAGGATAGTGCTCAAGTTGTTATGAGTCTCCACCGAGGAACTGCTGCTTCGAGGAAGGACTGGTTTGAAGGCAGTGGGTCGAATTAAAGCATTCTCTATACTCTAGAAGAGAAAGGACAAAAAAGATAGTTTAGGGATTTGAAGTGCAGTACAACCAATTGATCATTCACTGATGTTTATGGCAGGAGACAAATCCATCTTAAAACCTATTGATCAAAGTAATTACTCACATAACTGCCAGGGCAATACAACAAACATTTTTCATGAATGATTGATCCACAAGACAATCTCAAGAATCCTTTCCCTTTACTCCATCACTTCCTCTAACTCATGGTTGCATGTTTACCTCATGGTTTAACATTAACTTCCTGACCTAGTGAAACTGGGCTCATTTTCCTACCTAGATTTTTCATAAATGAGGCTATTCAGAGAAAGAGGTGCATGCCTGCTTGCAAGTGCCACACCGCCATTGGACCGAATCTCTGGAGAGATCAAGGCATTCTTACCTCGTCAATCTGGAGGTATAATTAAATGGAGCAGACACCGCTAAGCTCTTAGTGAAAGTGTCAGGGGCTGGTGGGGATTACTTAACATCAACTATACTTGACTGTTGTTGGATTTTTGTGTGATAACAATGTCTGGGGGATGGGCCATCTTTTGGTTTTGGCTGCTTTTTGTACTGTACTGAGCAGACATTTTTGCTTTGTTTACAAGTTGTACTGCTTTAAATTGTAGTTTTATAGGACTGAAATACACATTAGTAGGCAGTGAATAAATTAAACTCTTGATGATATGTTATTTTGTAAAATGGAATTTCACTTTTTTTGTAGCCCATGCCTCGCTTAGATTATTCTCTGACTAGCTCTAGTTCTGTTACCTTTTCTAGTTTTCCAGACAGCGGAACTAATTCTGGTGGCCCTCCTCTCCTGTCCACCTCATTGTCCATCTCAGTTGTCCTTCCTTGACTGTCTTCAGCTGTATTACTGTTAGCAGTTCGGGGCTTGTTGCTGACCTTGATGTAAAAGAAGTCGTCATTTTTGCCTGAATGATAGCTGATTTTTGAGTTGTTGTTGGTGCTGCAATGGTCCTGAGAGAAGCCATACTTCAGAAGGCCATCCAAGCTACGGCCTGTTTTCTTAGACTGAAGCCCCTTTTTGACTTTGCTTTCAGAGGCTTTGCAGTGTTTGCTGTGGAGGCTATGGCCTGATATCAAACTGCTGACACTACCCATGTTTCCTGGGACATCTGGAGAAAGCAGGTGGTGGTCTTGGTGGCGGCAGGTGTGTAATTACAGAATTTTAATGATGGAGGAAGCTCTGATGGACTCATAGCCTTGTGTGTAGATCCTTCTTATTCCCATTTGGGAAACCTGGTAAAACATGGATTTTAAGAAATGTAGTGAGATGACTCCTGTTGGCATTAGAGCAGTATAGTCTATGCAGAAGTTTCTTAATGTTTACTTTACTTAACGTTCACTAGGTCAGCAAACAGGTCCTACAAAAAAAGGAACTAGGGTATTTTTTTCTTGGCTCTTTGCCTGCATGTGATACAGCGGGGTAGACCTAATGGCAGTTATCCTGAATATCCTGATTTACGATATGGAGACCATAGTGAACGCTTGCTTTGAACTAGTACCAAGAACACCCTCCTCTTTGACAAACAAAGGCAAATGCAAGCTTGAAATTAGTCAGAGTTGGTCAAACATTTTTTCATGTTACTTCAAAAGGTCAAAAGACCTGCCAATTACTTTTTTGTTCTTGTCAGACTCTCAAAAACAATGAGAATGTTTACATGCAATTTGTTAGATTTCTGGCAGACTAAATCAACATCTTTTTAAAATGTCATGTAAATACTTTAATCCAGCCCAACATACTGGTCCACACTTAACATTTTTAATGACAGCAAATAAGCATTATTTAGGAATAAATTAAAAACAAGCTTATATAAGCCTGCATATGCTGGTCATAAAATGGGGTCCCATTACGAAGATGGGACCTGTCAATCACATGACAACAGTTCCATAGTACCACAGGTCTGTCACCAGCTACTTAACCTTCTTTTATGATTCATATGTGCCTAAAGCATATATTAGCGATCCATAATCAACACATCATGCCTTCCATCTGTCTTTCAGAGCAGATAGTGAGGGGCTTTACGAACAAAAGACCTGCCACGATCATCACACGTGGCTTTGTATAACTGGCCTAATTGTGATGGCTGATATGTTAAAGGCTTATTAGCTAGATAATATGCCAGCTGTTTCTTAATTATTAATATCACATTATGAATTCATGCATTCCAAAGAAATTGTAATTTTTATGTTATTTAGTTGTAACTTTGCTGCCTCACAGCTGCTTTTGGATCAGAGAACCATACATTCAACCACATCTGTGTTTGTCTAATCTTTCTCTAACTTGTTTCAAGATCAAATAAAACAGACATCGTAGAAACATACATCAATGACCACATTTATGTAAATGCTTGTACTCCATTACCATTGCCAGAAGGATGATATTCCACAAACAACTCAATTACCATTTCATGTGGTTTTTAAAGAATTAAATAAGATCATGCAGTGCTACTTTTCCATTCTTACAAATAAATACATCTGTTTAAGAAGGACTCAATGGCTCCAGGCAGCCCTTTGGCAGTACCTTCCAATAAAAAGCGATCTCATCAGCGTCTTTGTTTAAGAGAGTCACACATATTTTGTCCTCGAGGCATGCCAAGCAATGATGTAATGCTAATACTCTTCTTTTATGCAGCACTGCAAATTAATCACAATGCTTGACATTATCATCAATTCACACCTTCTGTTGTAACACCTAATGCATAGTTGTCATAAATTAAAAATGCTATATTTTTGTCAACCCATGGAGGGTACGGTTTTGTGATGAGTGTGCACTTTTCATTTTGTATCCATAAAAACAAACATGAGAACCCCAACATACATGTTTAGTGCACTGCATGTTGTTATTATTGCATTATTTGTTCATTTTTAAGGTACAAAGGAATCAGCAAAACTCAAGTCGCGTTTTGACACATGCCCAGACATCACTTCCCAACATGTGCTGCAGGTAAACAATCTCAGTTGGAGCGTCTCAGTGTCTGTCTGGCATCTGTAACCCGAAATCACCCGTTTACTATCAAGTTCAAAGGCTTACTAGAATAAAAAAGATGATAAAATTACACTTACTCTTCAAACAAATAAATCCACAGATGCTGTGTTTGTGAAATCTGAATCGAATCTCCTTCGCATGCTCTCCGTGGTGAGTCAGAATGTGTTTGTCCTTGAGTGAACCACTGAATACTCTATAGTCTGTCTGTAGACAAGAGTCTACCATGCAAAGGGGGCGGATCTTATCACCATTCACCAGTTTTTTTTTTTTTTTCCCCTTCATATCTTTTTTTGGAATAACCGACATGCAAATGTTGCTGGGATACAGGACCCTAGTGTCCCCCTGGGGTCCCTTGGGGCAAGGAGGGGGCAGAGACCATTACACCTCTTTACATAAGACGTGTGCCGCTAAAGAGATTAACTCACTGCTGCTTACAATGAGCTGCATGCCCCCCTCTGTCACACTCACTTTCTCTCCCGCTCTTTCTTACACCTCAACATTTACACCATAACACAATCATAAGACTCACACACGCACATATACACAAGTTTGAGTCGCTTTTGTGACTCTCACTCATTTTCTATCGGTTATCCTTCACTGTTTTCCATACAAACACACACTTCTCCCAGTTGGCTCTCTTTGCCGCCCTCCCCTCCTCTCCAAACTGCCCTGCACCCACTCTGAACAAACACCCCTCCAGGAAAAGAAAGAAGAGCTTGATGTTCCCTCCCTCCGTCTGTGTCTTTGTCCACTGAAGTGTGCCTGTTTTGTGTGAGGTTCAGTGAGCTCGAACATTTATTTAGGCTGAGTGCTACATTTACACCATAAAATAAATGACTCTCTAACTACCTCTCGAAAAGAAGCGTGCTGCACGCCATAAATCACAGAAGGTGTCTTTGTGCAGATGTTCCTGTTTGTAAAAAATCAACATTAAAATGCCAAAGCAGTCAAATATTTTAATAGCTTCCAAAAGCAGTTGAACACATGTTTAAATGACCCTCTTGATACTTTTTTTTTTATTGTAGTAGTCAAACACAAGTGGCCCTTTGGCTTGGAAGTAGTCAATGCTGGTGACACTATAATAACACTCTCATAATCATATTTTTGTTTTATTTTTTAAGAGAAAAATAAACTACCTTAAAGCAAGATACTTTATTTGTGTATGTGTAAGTTAGTAAAAAGTTTATCTATTTATTTGTACGATATAAATTCAATTCAGCCCATGTTTTAGGTCAGATTGTAGGTGTACCGTACATTTGGATACTATTTTTGTGACCAAAGATTTTCAAGCAGTTTTTCCTCAACAATTGTTCTAAAGTCATCACAAAAGTGTCTCTGAAAACGATAAAAATATCTAAGAGTAAACTCGAAATGTCATAAAAACCACTACACAGCTATTGCTCTGCACCCAAGTTTTTGCATCTGTGTACATTCAACTGAAGTGCAAAATCAGCACCGTGGGGACCAGAACAAAGAAGGCAGACTTTCAGATAATCAATCTGGCTGTGAAACTCTATCCTAACTCTGCGGATGCATCCCTTTGTCCAAAACACCAAGGTTGGAAGACTTGTTACATTTGGGGTTAGCAAAACATTTTACATGCTAATCTCGAGGGGAATAGTTCTTATTTAAAAGCATTTGCACAGTTCTGTCACGCCACATCCCTTCCGAGTATTAATTTCATTGCGCCCCGACAAGATGTTCTTTTGGGGGTGAAGTTAGATTTTTGGCAAGACGGCAGCAGAAGGCACTGTATTGATTCTTTGGATGCTCTTTGTAAGTGCTTAGTGGAGGGATCAATGTAATCAATATGCAAAACCAGGCCGTAGCCGTGGACAATGGACTGGCGCATTTGCAAAGTGTGCGAGGAATCAAAGGTCGCCCAGTCTTCGGCTGTGGCCCCTCGGGACAGGGCGCCCAGACAGCACGTTTCTTTAAATTTATGAATGTGGATTTTAAGTGTCTAGGAGTTCCCAGAGGAGTTGTTGTTTAATATTGTATCTGGCTATGAAAGTGAGAGGGCAACCGTGTAATAATGACACATGAATATATGCATAATGTCATAGGCCCTTATTGGTCACTTCAGAGTAGTACCACTTTTGATTTATGTCATCTTTAATTGGAAGCAGTTTTCAGTCTCAATCAGGTGATGACTGATGTCATATGTGCCAGATGACTGCTATGTCATAAATAAATCTCTAACTGACTAAAATTGTCCGTTTTAAACACTAACACACACACACACACACACACACATATATATATATAGCATCAAACTCTATTGGAGCTGTAGTTTTTGAACAATGTGTACATTAGTGAGGTTGACTTAGGTTCTCTGTCAAGCAGATCAATGAATATGTTTACTGATATATGAAGAGTATATAAAGTTTGTGCCATCTCAGTAAACCGTAGACAGTTAATTATGGCATGCCTTTTCAAGCTAAAAAAACAAATGGAACATTTTACTACAAATCTATTAACTGTAATCTGTTTATTTTATTTTATTTATTTTTTTTTTAGTGATGCTATAAATTATACATGATTCTTAAAATAAACACTCTTAGGGTGAAGAACATTTAAATAACCTCTTTTTTTACTACGTACTTAAATGTGCCATATGTAAGATTGACAGCTAGTGGTTGAAATGGGTACTGCAAAAAAACCCAAAAAACTGCATTACACCCCAGAACGTACATTTCGGAGTAAAATGACTGACTATATTCACAAATATATTTATATTCACATAAAAATGCCAGGAAAATGAATAAAATACATATTTGTGTGAGTGTTTTTTTTTTTTTTTTGCAGTTCTAATTTTAGTTATTTGTAAATAAAACTCCTGTTTGTGGAACTCAACTTTTTTTTTTTTTTTTTTTTTTTTTTTTTTAATGGATCATAATAGATTTATTTGGAATCATGAAACTATTCTATCGCCATAAAAACTTACAGGAACTTTCAAGGCTTTTATTGGATTTGTTGGATCCATGAAGAACCTTTTAACATCTATGTAATGTTTAATGTTGTTTTTGTAATGAAAAGGTTCCATGGTTCCTAATGGAACCATAAATAACCTTTATTGTGAGTTTAGCTGGAAGTTATGGTTTGTGAATTACATTTAATGTCTATATAATAACTGACACTTTGCCCTATACATTAAATCTTTTGGTCTTAGATTTCAGATTTTGGCCTTTGTAACCCTGGTGCTCGTTCAGACTCTATTGTAATCACCCAGCAGTGATTTAGGTTGTTGGAGAGTAGGTAATGCAGACTTTGGCTCTTCGTGCTCTCGGCTGTTGTTTCATTGTTCTCAGAGACAGATGAGAACGATATGACCTAATCATACAGTCAATGAGCTGAGCTCAGCGGGAGCGCGACAGAGCAGCCGCATGTGTGTGTGCGCGGGAGGGGCTAGCCGTTAATAGATGCTTAGATGTTATTGAGGTGGAAAGTCGAGCTGCTTTAATTGGCCATGAAAGACCTTTATCACAGACACTGGGCCTCTTTTGGGAATGTATGTGTGTGTGTTCTTGTTTGTCAACCTATGTGGGACAAAGATGTCCTATGAGAAGTGTGTCCAGCAGACGTTATCCAACGCATGGCCAATCCATTACTGCATGCATGTATAAAGACTCGGTTCGGGCTGTTGTACTGTAGAAGATTTACTGCAGTCTAAACAAAGCATACACTGCTGCACTTTACCACACCTGGGACTGCCAGATGGCACACACAGACTTACATCTGCACTGTTACCCATATTTTTTTTTACTTTAAAGTGTCCCTCTCAAGGTACATATGACCATTTTGTGTCACTTTGGGCTGTTGCTTTGTGTGTGATACTAGATTTCATGCAGAAATTGTGGCCAACAATTAAAAGTTTAGTTTTAGGTTTTTACTACCCAGTATGGTGCATTGTATCTAGATGCACCTAAAGCTAGGAACATTTATGTATCAATCCTTAGTAGAGCTCATATGTACAGTACGGTGAATATTGCTTGGTAGATCTTTTATTCAGGAGACAAAGCTGTTGTACATAAACAAAAATAGAAAAACCATATGGTGGTTGGTAAGATTTTAAAATATTTACACATGTATAAATATTATATGAAGTCTAATCTTTTCTAAAACGCAGTGAAAACCGTAATATTGTGAAAGATGATACACATACAGTCTGTACAGTATAAAATCCATTACGCCTATGGAGAGTCCCCATAAATCACAAAAACCAATGTGTGTGTGTGTGTGTATATATGTATGTGTGTGTGTGTGTGTGTGTGTATATATATGTATGTATAGTAGTGCAATGCTCAAGAAATATTTATTATTAAATATTATTATAATAATTATTATTATCAGTGTTGTAATATAAGTTCTAAATGCACTATATTTGTATTTGTATATATTTTGTATCTATATGTATGCATATTTGTATATATTTTTACGAATATGAAAATATGTTTACAAATATTTTAAACATAACTACATAACCTATGCATATGTTTTATTTGCACTTAAATTGAATCACAAACTTTTTCTCAAAGCTCAAACACTTGCAACCCCTGAAAAAAAAGTCATTATCTTGATTTATATTGTTCCATTTTAAATGACAATGAGTCTTTAACAGCACTTTTAGTTGCAATTTTCATGTTTGATTGCAACGTTTTAGTCACCGATGCCTGTATACTTTGATGTTTATCATTATTAAAGCTAGCTCATTAAAAAAAGAAAACACCAGAAACAGTGGCACAGTTCAGACAGGTGATTTCCAGGAAATCGTGAAATATTATTGCACTTTTAAAGACTGCTCAGACCTGTCTAAAGAGTTGCTTGTGGCGGGTGTGAATAAAGAATCTATTCTGGATTGCAGCCAGGCTTCGGTGTCCCGTGGGAATAATGTTTCTCAGTCACACAATCGGCTATGTGCCGTAAGATCATTATATTGCTGCTTCCTCCCAGCGCTCTCTATGAGCACATGTGCTAATTAGCTGAATTGATAGTAACTTAATTTCACTATGAAATCATGTGGTTCGTTTACACAATTTTGGATCATCTGTTACATGCAAAATCAGGCTCTGTCATGTAGATTTGCAAATGATTAATAAGCAGGTTTTGAGCTAAAATAATATAATTTATTTAGTGGTTTGTTTGTTATTTGTCTCACAATATGGTGTTTACTCTCCATTTCAGGGTGTGTAATAAACTAATGCCATCATGCATGTTATAAAACATTGGATGTACGATGTTGTCTTATGGATTCATCCATCATCTAGTCAGGGGGTCTTAATCGGTGGTGTATTGTGTGCAGCTGCGAAGGGGCTGTGGGGGAAAGTCTTGTTAGGCCCCTCTCTCTCTGTCTCTGTCCACCAGCAGATGTGATCTTATCATTCCTAATCAAGAAAAAAAAAAACTGAGCACAATGACCATCTGGAGCAAAGCCCTTCGTAGTATCCCAAGCTTTACACATCAAACAGTGTGCCCCTGTTCATTTTCTCTCATTAGCTTGAAATTTGTGTGTAATCAATATTTGGTTTAACTGGTAATTTAGTAATACTCACTGCTGTTTCAATCTGGTATGACTTTCTTCCTCCAGTACAAAATAAAATGATAGAGCATTAACTTTTTGCGACAGTCCCTGGATATTTGAATTCTGAACCGTTGCAATACGTATCTGAAGCAATGTTATAAAAACACAGTAATATGTACCTATTTCAACATAATCAAATGCGCCAGGGTTCATGTATTGTACCTACACCTGTTCTTACAGTCTATTAGGGTCTAATTAGTTGACATGTAGTTATAAAGTTACTTAGTAGAATGTCTAAAGTTGACTATCAAAATAAAGTGTAAATGAAAATGCTTTTGCTATCTGACGAGGCTGAGCTTAGTTGAGGGACATTTGGCATAAATAATCCACCAGTAACTTATTTACCATACAGAACATCTGTTATTGGACAGTTTCCTACTAAAATGCATTATGTATTCATCATGTGACTGCAAGTCTCTATGGCAACATTAAATGAAGGCTTTTGTAGGCCATTTCAAATTCCGGGCATTAGCTTCTTTAATATAACACCCCAACAGTGCACTTAACTCATGCTGGATGATCTGAGAGTCCTGAGAAGTAATTGAATTGTACTTAAGGTAGGTTACAGAAGGAGAAACATTTTTAGCGGGATTTTTATATTAATTCTTAAATTGTACTGAGAGCAACACGCACATACAGTATATGCGGGAATCCCATTGGTCATATTTTTCCAACTCAATCTCGCAGCCACATCTGGAGCAGTGGAGAGTAAATGCACTCTTGAAATAAGAACTCTTGATGTGAAGGGAGATGCATTACAGTGATGGAGTGAATAATTCAAAAGGAAGGACATCTCCTCCTCCTCCTCCTTTTCCTCCAGCATCACTCACAGTCCTCTCCAACACCCTCACAGCACTTTCTGAACCACTCTCTTATGCATGCTGACCACTTAGAGGGCTTAAGTGATACGCCTTCCTTTGAAAGTTAGATTTTGGGTATAATTGAGCAGAGGAGTAATAAATCACAGCCATTATCTTTTAGAAACCGCTCTTACTCTTTCTCTTAGTTCTAATGACTTTAGACACTATGGGGTAGCTGCGTGCTTTTGAGCCTGCGCGCATTCTCCCATAGTCTCAAATCAGTCACTTGCGCGCCAAAAGCCCAGTTGCGCGTTCTA